>VWZP01002199.1:491114-755486 GCA_013396995.1 Dicaeum eximium | reverse complement strand
ACCTATCCCATGTTGCCATGTCACAACACCCTTTCTAAGGGAAGGGACCTCAGAGCTACTCTGGACACTCATCGAGGAAGCTTTGGGTTTGATGTGCAGCAGAAAAGAGGGATTTGATCAGCCTGAGCTGAGTCCATTGTACTGGCATTTCCACGTGCCATAGACACAACCCCCCCCCTGTAAAATAGGTCAGTGACATTTGCAGTGCTCTGAAGTTAAAGTCACCAATTATTCAGCCAGTCCCTTGTTTATTGCCTCAATAACCCACCAAGGAAAGGTGAAAGGCTAACCAATGGAAACACTGAATATTAAAAAGGTTAAAGTGCCTTAAATGTTTGTGGTTTTGATACCAACTACACTGAGGATATAAATTATGTGGTCTTATTCTCATGACAGTGAAAAGAAAGCAGTACAAAACCCTGTTCTTGTGGTAAAAACTCTACAGGAAATCAAGTGTTGCAAATTTAACTCTTTCTGTTTCCAATCTGCAGGATTTCACCTCTTGAGATACCCCCCCCAAATGTCATAATCCAGGTGAGAGGATTCAACAGCCCCCAGTTACAATTCAGATGACTGAGCTCCATATTGATTGCACTTCTCATAGATGTAGCTTTAATTTTGAATATGTTATTGGATACCTGAATGCCATATTCTCTATCCACTGTGGTTAAACAGATACAGTGAATAATGCATTCCCGTTTGACTCTCTTTGATCATTTAATTTTTGTTTCAAAGCTGGCACAGAACAGCTGCTTAAGGTACAGAGCTCAAAAGACACTCTAAATCTAAATGATGGACACTGGATGAGGCAGTAAGCCTACAGGACGTGCTCCTTACAAGGACACACAATGCTCAGGACTCTGGGATTATTTATTATTATTATTATTATTATTATTATTATTATTATTATTATTATTATTATTATTATTATTATTATTATTATTCACTGATGTAGGAAAGTATATTGAAACTAATTATCTTAACTACTCCTTACAAAAACAACCTTCGAGATCTTATTGCTGAGGTCAGAAAAATTGGTTAATTAATATAAGTCCTGTGGAATTTGAAAGCAAATGAAACAAATGTTTTTGTTTTTTCAGTTTTGCAAGAATTTTGATTAGGTTTAGTTGTACTATTTCCTGTCAAAGAAATCAGAAACAAAATAAATTCTAACAGAAACTTAAGATTGTTACTTACAGTTTAATCATCTCCATTTAATTACATATTTAAGATTAAATATTTAATGACTATTTCATTCATATTCCAAAGGTAATATCATGTGCTCCTACCAACTTAGCTGAAAATGGTAAAAACCTGTAATCTCAGGCTTTGGTAATGTACTTGAAAGTCACTTAACAGTCTGACTACTCTAACCCTACACCATACCAATGTTAAAGGGATTACAGGTAATGAAAAGAATTAAAGAATTAATTTTCAGTGAGAAGTCCTACTGGAATGTGAGAGCTGTAATAACAAACTGATGCTAATCAATGTATTTTATTCCATCTTAAAAGGTCAGCAGGTAAAAGACGAATGAAAAGATGTGAATAAAATTATGGGTAATTTTTCAAAGTACTTTGGTTAATATGATAGGTCCAATTAAAGAGATTAATTTAAAAACCCAAATATTTTATCCTATAATGTATTTTAGCCCTTCTTCGTATTTAACAATAGAGGATATAGAAGGAAGTCCACGCACTAGAGAGCTGTAAGTTCATTTTAAAAGTAATACATTCACTAAGAGTGAATAGTAATTGAATGTATTGCCCCAAAGGGCTGCTAGAGGACCAGTAAGGTCACAGCAAAGAGCATACAACAGGTATTTTTACAGCACTGCTGGAACAACTATCAAAATATTGTGGCCACCCCTTGTGCCCACATTTTCAAAATAAATATTTTAAATAGGTGAAAAGTTTTCAGAGAAGAAAACTGAATTCAAAGGCTGGGTTGAAGTCTTTGGAGAGAAAAGTGATTTTAAAATGATACGAGATAGACCAGCTTAGGGGAGAAAAATATCTCCTACTGAAGAACTCTTTAATTTGGTCAAAGGTGGCATAACAAGGAACTCTAGGAGGAAGTCACGCCTGAGAAATGCAAACTCCGCTTCAACAGTGACGGTAATTAACTAGTAAAAAAAGAAATTAAAAAGAACAAAAATCTGGGAACCATTGCTTGATTAGTGTCTTCTCATCAGGAGTATGGAAGCTGGGCACAGATAAATTATATGGTGTCATCACAACTAGAAAATGTAATATACAAAAAAGCTTCTTCTGATGTTCAACTACCTGGAAGAGAAAATTCATTTAGTGAAGACAGGGGTTATACAAAGGATCTTATAATTTTATGAACCACAGTATTTTGAAGAGCAAGTGTGGATTACACACAACTGCATCACACTTTTAGAGCAGAGGTAAGCCTGTACATTTTCCTGTCAAATTGGTTGTGACTAAATTAACACAGCACATGAAAAGAACAGTTTTCTCTCTGAAAACAACTTCCACATCCTGAAACTGCTCAAGCAGAGAAAAACAAAGGATTAGGAAGTACAGCTAACATAGCTCACATCCCAAAAGTCAGCCAGCCAGTCTCAGCTTCCTGATGAGCACTAACTTGCCCTTCCAGGTGCAGTGTCAGTCCAGCTGTCTGAGGCATCAGTCAAGGATGCAGGTGGAGAGGATTAAGCTTCTACTTCATCTTTTCTCCAGAAAAGTGCTCCCACGTGGGGCTGACGCTGCTGTATTGGGAGCCAGGAGAGATAACCCCCACTTCAGCTTCTCAGCCCCCTCCGTAAAAACCAGCTAAATTGGGTCTACTGCTACAGGTCTTGGTGCCTCTTTGGGCTGCCTAAAAACAGAGGCCAGACTAAATCAAGGGAATAAAAAGCAGTTATATTTGTTGAAGGGCCTTCAGGTACATTTAGGGCAGATGAAGCCTCCCAGGGGCTACACCCAAAAATGGTCTACGGGTCACGAGTTTTCACATTTTTATAAATTTGGTCCATTTGCATATTGGGGGTTAATCTTCCAATTACAGCTTCAGGTAATGAAGTAATTTACCTCAAGTTTGCTCCCTGCCCCAGCTCACTTTTGTTTCCATCTCTGGGGCCTGAGTCAGTGAGGTGTCCTTGATACCCAGGCCTGGAGAGGAATTGTTGTGTCTGCCCAAAATGGGAAAGCAGCAGCTGACACTGTATATGGAGTTTGGAGTTATACACTGAAGAACTGCAGGAGTACAAATACATGAAAATATAAAAGCTAAATCCTAAGGCATCATCATTTCAAAGCTAATTCAGTCAATCATTAGACAAAGGTCTATAATCCTGGCCTCACGGAGCTCATGGCGTTAGGGGAAGGGGCTGCCAGGCCCAGCCCAGGCCTCACATTGTTCCCTCCACACCACCCAAACTGACAGAGACAAACAGCAGCACAGCACAGCTCCCAGGTGCTTCATGCCATTTTAAAGGATGCTTCAGAACACCTCCAAGAGGTCGGCATAAGCCTGCTGGGGGCTCTGTCCCTCCTGCCATATGGAGTGTCACTGTCCCTGCCACACACAGCCCACACGCTCCAAGCCATTTCAGGAGTTCAGGTCCAGCACTCAAGAGCTATGGAAAAGGCTCATTTGCACCAGGTTTGACTGAAGTTACCCTTTTAAAACAGGCATATTTTATCTTTATAACATACAGGACTGAAGGTATTTGCTTCGAGCCAGGTCTTATGAGCTCTCAGTGATCCCTTCATACCTGAGATAGCCCAGCTACTCAGATGGCTTAAAATCAGCAGGATGGCTCTTGTGGCAGTGTTTGAAACAGAAAAAGGTTTAATAAGAAACAAAATAACAAACTCTTCACAGAAAAAATCCAGGGCAAAAGATGCTTGCTCCTGCTAAGCACCCCACAAAAGTGATCAAATCTTTTGTTCTGTCCTTTTTCTACCCAATGGCTCAGGTGGGACCTCTTGGCCTCGGTCCAATCCAACAGCCCCAGGTTTGAGGTGAAGTCTAAAAGGTCCTATGAGGTGTCCCTGTACCAAATTCGGAGAGAAGTTTCTAGGGGCTTTGCCTTATTTAGCAGACAAAGAGTATTTGGAAATTTTCTTGTAATTTGGTCACCCTGTCAACAGGAGGTACATTCCTACACAGGACCAGAGCCTTACCACTAACTGCACTATTTTACTCCACACTGAAATCCCCAATTAATTAGAAATTTGGGAAGCAGAATTAAATTCTCAAACATCATAAAAAACCTGACATAGGCTCCAAAATCAGTTAAATGTGACTATATTAAATGCTGCAATATCTTTAAATATTGATTACATCATTATTTATGCCAAGGCATATCTGCAGAAGGCTGGGAATTTAGGAATACTCCACAAAGCTCTCCATCAGTCTGTCAGAGGTCTGTAGCTGTCTTTCATGCTCTTCTTTAGCATAAAAAGTAACACATCATATAAGGCACCCACTCATCCCTGGTTGTGCCTGACAGGAGGTCTCTGAGGAGTCCAAACCACCTGATGCAGGGATTGACTGCGAGCTCCATAACACAGGGAGGATCCAGATATAGATTTCTAGGGCAGCAGCATGCCAGCTTTGTCTAGGGGCACAAAGCTGCATAAAAGGCATTAAATGCACATGGCTGAACTAGAAGAGAAAAGCATAGGAATGTTGCAGGTTACGGTGTCTCAGAAGAAATGTTTCAAGGGTGAAATCACCAGATCACAAGTTTTCCTATCACCAGCACAGCAACTGTTTAAGGAGCACTTATTTTTGTAGCCAGTGGTTTGGGGTGTGGTAACTGTGCTAGATGAGCACTCACCATCAGCATGGTGAGCTGTTCACTCTGGGGATCTGTCCTGTTCTGTGCTGCACTGCGTCATTTTAATCAGTGTCTTGCTGCTTTGTCAAGCATACTAAAGCACCAGCTCTAAGCTTTCCCCAAGCTCCTCAACTCAGGTTAAACTGTGCACAACACAGGGAACAGATATCCAGGTACAACCTGCAGCTGGTGTGATGGGAGTGAAGATAACCTACAGTGGACAGCTCATCACTTAGTAGAAGATAATTTACAAATCAAGAAAAGATACCAAGTTTTTCCTTACTAATGAAAAAAAAGCACAAGTTAACACAGGTCAGTTCTTGGTATGTTTAAGTGAATGCTTTATTGTCTTTTTAAATTTTATGATAATGCTGATTTAGGAATGCAAAGAGCTCCTATGACAGAAGTGTAGAAAGGACTGTTTGAAAACGATGACCCAGAGTTAAGGACATGCAAGGTTGCAGTTAAGCACATGCAGGTAGTTTTAGCTTGAACATCAAGACTATCCCCTGTTCATTTTAGAATTACAGTTCCATAAATCAGTCAAGAGACCATCTGAGGAAATATGCATAATGATGGACTGGAGAAGAACCTCCAAAAGTCCAAGGCGTAAGCTCTGCTTCTATAAATCTTGGCCTTTCTTGCTCTTTACCATATTGTTCCCAATTTCCAGTGGCTGGTTCAAATCAAAGCAAAAGCAGCTTCTGGCTTTTCTCTGTCAACAGTTTAACCTTGAGACTAGAAGAAGAAGAAGAATGTAAGACTGAAAGTTCCCTTTTCCCAACATCCTTCTGTGGTGAAATCAAGAGGCATTTGCAAGTCTGAAACTCATAGTGGTGTTTTCTATTCTGACAAATGGTTTTTCTCAATGATGTTCTGGCCTGAAAGACTACTATTACAACACACTTCACTAGTGCCATCACTGTCAGACTAGAGGAAAAAGGTGAACTGGAAGAGAATCCCTAAGAGGTTTTTTTACACAGTACTGTCACTATTCACCTGCAGTTAAATTTTGGAACACAAAATACTCAAAACTCGGCTTCTTTACTGTTGACTCATTAGGAATCTTTACAGTCTTGTATACTTCACAGCACAGTCACCCAACCCACAGCCAACCTGACAAGGAAATGAGCAGCTGTAGTTGTCCCAAAGGTCATTCTGAGCAGCAGTCACCTACCCTGGCTGTCCCATCTGGGGAGTAGTGGCTGCTGCTCAGTTGGAAGCTCACCTTTTTCAGGCTGAAGAACTGCTCAGGACTTCCCAGCTGGGAAGTCAGTGTGGATCCAGCCTCAGGAGCTGCTCCTCCATCACTGTGCAGCACAGGACACCAAGCAGCCTGTGAGCAGAGAGCAGATTCCAGGCTCACGTGCTGCTCCTTGGCAAAACAGCCAAGTTCACACAAAGCCATGGGCTGCCATGGTTCAGCTGCTTTCAGTGCCAATGCCAGATCATTAGATCCAAAACCCACCAGATTGAAGTGTTGAGGTACCAACAGACTAGATAACTTTCTCTGTTTCCAGAATGGAATAAGCAACTTTGCACTGTCACTCTTAGGACACCATACAGAGTTAATATGGAGTAAATTGTGCTGGCTCTTAAATTGTGTACTTTTAAAAAGAGCCATGAGATTATCAGGGTTTGTATTTACCACCTACCTTGTATGGAAAGTCAAAGGCAGAGCCTATTATTGAATCCCATCTATAAAACAGGGCTTTATTGCATCCTGACCCAAAACTGTGCTTAGCATCTTGTAACCCCACTGCCATGGGTTATATTCCTTCTGTGTTGTCCACTTCCTCATCATGTGTTTTTACAGCTTCTGTGACACCCAGCATAGGGGAAAAATTAAATACTGAAAACTGTGCTTGTCCCAAATAATATTTGAAAAAAAAACCTCACCTGTGTTACCCCATGAAGTGCACAGATCTGTTGGGATGGTGAGGAATATCTATGTGTGCCCTTGATATGTTTTCTTCCTTCTTGATATGTTCAGTGTATGTGAAAATTTCAGCAGAAGAAAAGTTAAAATAGGAAAGAAGCACCCAATGCTGTGCATATGGATTCATTTCAGCCAGGGATATCCCCAGGCTATCTCCAGCAACCCAGACAAGCAAACCTCAGCTGCAAAACCTTGCTCATCACTATCACTCTGAAATCACACAGCTGCAGCTACTGGAAATCCACTGCACGAGTGTCCAGGGCAACTTTGGTGGAAACACAACTCCTCAGGAAATGAAAACTTAAAATAAAAGATACAGCAGATTACACTATTAATTGGAAAATATTTTTTTCTGATAGTAGTCTAATTGGTAAAGCTCTAGACTAGGTATCTGTCTGGGTTCAATTTCCACTTCTAAAGCTAGTTTGTCTGTGTCCATTGAAAAAAGGCACCTTAATGTGCAGCTGCTGAAGTTTCACACACACACATCCTGCCGAGCATGCAGGAACATATAAAAGGAATTAATCTGACCCAGTGGATTTGTGGCAAAGATTTACATGATAACCCACCAAACCAAGCATGAGAACCACAGTATTGGTCATCTAAAGAATCATCAGTTATTAGAAATCTTTTTCTGCGCAACATTCAAAAATTTGGACCCCACAGGGACAAATCAGATCCCCAGTGTGTTACAGACTTTTTAACCTCTCATGTCTCTCCCTTCTGGAACATTTTGCTCACACAGAGCCCAAGGACAGAGCACTGGCCCCACTCTTACTGCAATCATCATGCAGAGGAAAACTCTTTAAAGCTCTGTTCCCCCTCATTCCTCTCACTTGCCTTGTCCATTGAGGCTGGAGGCTTTTGAGGAAAGGAGTGTTCTGTAAGATTTTATACTCCCTAACTGCAGCCTCAGGTACAAAACACACTCTTTAAACATAACTTATGAATATACTGTATTAACCTTTCACTTTATACCTTGATTCAACCTCAAAGCATACCATTTCAGCGTGTATATTTGTGTATATTAACTTTAGTTATCGTTCACATTATAAACTCTCAACTTACTATTTTCTATTTGAACAACCCAGTCAAAGACAGACATATTTTAGTGAGGGGTAAATTGATGAATGACACAAGCTGAAAGGGCTGCTCATTAGCAGGCCCAGTGAAAAATTCACCTCTCAGTGACCTTAAAGTAAAAAGAAAAAAATCTATACTTGTGAAAGGTATACAGTTACTGCACTCAGAAAGCTTTTTGGACAGCACCTAGAGAGTTGATGTGTACATGGCAGGAGACTGAACAAGAATGCCATGAACTAAAATACTGTGCCCACATGTGTGCCACACTCTGGCCCTGTGGGCTGCCACTTGGCTCTTCTGTAGTAAGAGAAGAATGGATGCTGAAAAGATAACAAACAAAAAAGAAATCCCATAAGTGTTGTACACCCAACATGTTGGAATTTCTTATTTATAATATTCTGGACTGTAAACCAGAGTTGTAAGGCAAAAGTAGACACTGTGGGGTGAAGTGTATCATGTGTTTTGCAATAAATGCATGGAACCAGTGCTGACTTCCCATTAATGGACTGCTCCAAAATCCATGTAAGGCAGTGATTTGGAAAGAAAGCTCATCTTCTAAGTACAATATTCTGGAGCTGAAGGTTTTGAGTTTAATTTTGGGAAGCTAAGTACATGACTTGGGTATGAGCTTTCTCCATTTGTATTGCAAATCGATTTCTCACATATTAAATTTACTACTTCACTGAAAAGTTTCTGAAAGCAACTGAAAGTAATGAATTCTCGAAGTCATTGCTACCATTGTTATCTATGATATGAAAGAGGATTTTAAGTAAGTTTAATTAAAAAGCAGATGTCAAGGCTTTGGGTACATGTGTAACACGACTGAACTCGGAGTGAGGCAACCCTTGACCAGCAAGCTGAGAGAATCAGCCACTGCAGCATTAAAGCCCCCTGCTCTTGCAAACCCAAAAAGATGGAAACATGAACCAAATGCAATTAGTGTGATTTTTACATGCTTTAGAGTGCTGTCAAAAAGCAAACAGTGCTGCACAGTCCCACTGCAGCTACAGGGCTATCAGGCACCAATGTGAGGATTTACAGAGAATGGTAAGGACGGGGTCCACTTCTGCACTTTGTTTCACATCAAGATGTGTCTCCAGGGAAGTGTAATTCAAGTAAGTTTTATCAGTTTCAGAAATCCCACCTGGCTGATCCCACACAGGCATCAGTAAGCCCAGAGCAGATGAGTGTGTCAGGAAAAGAGAGAATGGCAAATGAGGATGGAGACTCTTCATATCCAAAGCTTTATCAGGGAAGACTCAAGATGTTAGAGCAGAATTTTCAAGAACATTCAAAGTCACTGTAGCTTTGGGAAAAGGTCATGAAGGCTGCACCAAGCAATGACTTCAGCAGAACTGGTGCTTTTACATGTCTGTCTTTCACTTTGAAAAGGGTATTTTTCCTGGTGACAATGATAAATGGAGCTTCAGGTTTGATATTTCTTCCCCAGCAAGTATTTGGGTCTTTCAATGAATACAAGGGACTGGCAAAAGGAATAGGTTTTTAAAATGATTTTTTTCAAAATTCTTCTCTACCTGGAAGCAGTGAACATCCACCTGGGTACACACTGTACTGTACTTCTAAACCCTCAGCAAATAAAACCAGTGTCATGCTCCATGCTGACTGCATAAATCCCACTTTTACTAGAGCCAGGCGTGCTTGTGCAAAGAGTAAAAGCACAGAACAAAATCAGAAACCTTCAAATGGGCTAGAAGGTGAGATTGAGAATATAAAATACATTATTCTACTGGAAAAAAGGAAAGAGAGAGATTAGAGTAAGAAAACACTAAATTATAATGATGTATTTATTTAATTATTTGTACTCATACAATAAGAAAAGAAAGGCAGTGAAATAATAGAGTAGATACCCAGAATCCAAAATCCCCCTATTCCCCACAGCATCCCAGCAAGGCTACCACAGATAACGAGGCATATGCTGATCAATAAGATGCTCTCAGCCTGCTCATTTATGCATTAATGAAATGTGTGCAGCAGTTCACTCAGCTGATAAAGGTTCCCACAGGGGACTGTGTCCAGGGGAAAACAAATTATCAGAATGAACGAAAGTGATTAGAGGAGGAAAAGAGGTGATGGAGAGCAGCTAGGGGAGCAGTCAGACCCGAGAGCCTGACTGCCCCTTTCATCCTTGTGCACCCTTTCCTCTCCACCAGCTCATAGGGGAGAATGAGGAAATATCCCAACACAGAGCTGTCTGTACACAGAAAAGCAGCCTGGATTTCGCCCAGACTAACCCCTCTGTTTTAACAGTGTCCTGCACATGGATAGTTCTCTTTAACCCAACAGGAAACATTCCTACAAGCAGCTACAGAAACAGTGCCAAAAGCCTGGCTTTGGCTTTAGAAACCACAGTTCCAGAGCACCTTTAGCATTAAGGCCACTTGGGAAGAAGTCAGGCTAGGTCCAGTGGCTAATATCATTATCCATGGCCTCTGCAAACAGCATCAGGTCAAACTCCTGAATACAGAGAGCTGCTGTGCAGAGCCTACACTCAGCCCAGAACTAGGGATGTCTTTTTGGGCCTGCATAAAAACAAGCCAGATAAAATCAAGGGAATAAAAAGCAGTTATATTAGCAGTTTATTGAAGGGCCTTCAGGTGCATTTAGGGCAGATGAAGCCCCTCAGGGGCTGCACCCAAAAATGAACCACGGGTCACAAGTTTTCACACTTTTATAAGTTTGGTCCATTTGCACATTGGGGGTTAATCTTCCAATTACAGCTTCAGGTAATGAAGTCATTTACTCCAGGTTTGCTCCCCCATAACTCACTTTTGTTTCTATCTCTCAGGCCTGAGGCAGTGAGGTGTCCTTGATTGCCAGGCCTGGAGAGGAATTGTTGTCTCTGACCAAAATGGGAAAGCAGCAGCTGACACTGTGTATGGAGTTTGGAGTTATACACTAAAGAATTGCAGAATAAATATATGAATATAAAAGCTAAAATCCTAAGGCTTCTCCAGCACCATGTCCCCAAAGCTCAGGAAGGGCAGCCCCCACACTGCTCCACCTGCAGGGCTGCCCAGCTTCAATTTGCTTTCTGTGCTCAGCTCCTCAAAGAAACCCAGACCCCAAGCAAACATCTTACTGCTCCCTCCAGCTTCTGCAGAGAAAATGAGCCCCTGGAGCAGTCGGAGGAGCAGAGGATTTTTCAATTGGTAGCACATATCCTGAATTCATTATGGCACAAATACCTTTGTGCAGCATGTGAGGGAATCAATTGTTGCATTTGTAGGGTATGGATTTTTAATACAGTAACTTGGTACCGAGGAAGCTACAATTTGCTATTAGAGATGTCATGGCTTCTCACAAATGAGGCCAAGGTCAGTAATTCTGGTCACTGTCTACATTCCAGCTAGGTTTCTCCTTGTTCCAATTCACCCTGTCATTGCCTATGACAATTGGGTAACTGTGCTGTGAAATAACATCATTTCACCAAAAAAAACACAACTGCTCCAGCACTGACTGGAATAGTGATATACTAAAATAATCTGTAAAAACTACATGGCAATGAGAAGCTCTTTATAAGCAGATGACTTTATGATAATAGAGCTTGAATATCAAGTTGCCCTAAACAGCAGTGTAAGCTTTGTACAACACCTATGTAATGCAGAATCAGTTTCAGCTGAGATCAGATATAATGAATCTGCATTTGTAGGCTGTCCAAAGCAGCACAATTCATTTCACAATAAAAAGGAGAGAAGAGCAATGTTCCCCATCTCTTCCTGATGGAGCATTTTACAGCACTGTAGGTGCACATATTAGTTGTGGAATTGTGGGGCTTGTTCTCCCTTACAGAGAGCTGTGCTGAGAAATAAAGGGTGTCAGATGTAGGGAGAGAGAACTCATTCCTAAGCTGCATCATGAATGAGTTTTTGTGGCTTCCCAAAGGGGAGAAACGAATCTGAGGACAGTGGAAAGCAGAACAGCTGAAGTTACAAGGAAGGTACTACTGGGACCAGCAAAAGAGGAATTTGCCTGCAGATTCCCATCACTGAGTCTTTCCCAATTGACTGAAAGCTAAGGCAGCAGCTCCATTAGTGTTTTATAGAGTTCACAAATCAATGTGAAATTCCATATGCTTTGCTGAGACACCAGCACAAACGTGTTTAGGGGTATTTATTCACATCTACAGTGTGTATGTAAGTGTACTGGGAGCTGGGGACCCCTCCTCTTCATCCCATTTGCATGAAGTCAAACAAAATTGATGTGGTATTTGGCAGGGGATGTAAGAGGAGTCGCAGAGCCATGCCCCTGAACTTGTCAGCTAGAATATTTCATTCTGTTATTGGAAATCATTATTCTCACTCTCTAGAAATCTTCCTGTATTTTGAGTGGTTTGAGAAGCAAATGGAACTGCACCAGTAAAGCCATTCAGAATATAAAGTGTCATAGCAAAAATGGAATGTATCTTGAGAATTAAACATTGGTATTGAGCTCCTTGCCAGGTTAATCACTCTTCTGCCAGTAGTTGTATTTCATCTTTCCAAACTCTGTTAACACAGGTACATCTTCCTTCAATAATCAAACACAGAGAACACAACCTGTTTCAGCTG
The DNA here is from genome assembly GCA_013396995.1 of Dicaeum eximium. Taxonomy (NCBI): domain Eukaryota; kingdom Metazoa; phylum Chordata; class Aves; order Passeriformes; family Dicaeidae; genus Dicaeum; species Dicaeum eximium. Next base: position 743,083 of record VWZP01002199.1, on the reverse strand, counting down.
AAGGAAACTCATGACTTCCAGTATCAGGTAATTTGTAGTGACCCCAGAAAGGGAAATTCCCTTTGTTCCACTCTCCCTGTGCTGATTGATCCCAATAGTACCTGCCTTGTAATTTCAGCCATTCTGGCTTCCACTCTCTGCTAAAAACTTTAGTGCTTTTGTCTTAATACTGCATTAGGATCAGGAAGATACGTGGAGCCAGCAAAAAGAGACAGTAGAATCTAGCCAAACTCACAAAATAGCTGTGTACCTTCACGTACTAGACAGAGATATGAGATGAAAACCAACCTACAAGTTGTTACAGGGATGCCTACTCAGATTTTTCCCAACATCTTTTCAGTCCATTCCCATATGAATTCAAAAGATGGGTTCATCTCCTAGAGCCCTTCTGAGGTAGAATTTCCATAAGCAGCACTGTGATCTGTGGGGCTGGATAACCTACAGCAGAACACACCTCAGTCCTTTGTCACAGGCAGCATCCTGGGGCAAGCTGGTGGCTCACAAGCTTTCACCATCTTACCCTGATGAAAGGCACCTTCATTAATCACTTCTGCAAGCAGCATCAATGCATCTAAAAATAAGTCACTTGAACATGGAGAAATTTTCCAAATTCTTTATTTCTATTTCTTTTTAATAATGCTCAAGCTTGCTAACGATATGCTGCAGCACAATGGAAAATTGTCATTTATAAAATAATGTAAAATCTAGTTGGTCTGTGGGAATAAGATAAGGGCTGTTTATCAACAGGAATAAAATGACTGAACTTGGTAATAAGATGGTGGATATCCTTCATTTGCAGGCTGCACAGATGCAATTAGCAACACAAAGAAGGTATTCACGTATTCACCATTTCAAAAATCTTAGTGCACTGATGCATCTTACTAAAACTATCTGCAATGAAAGGTTCTGCTTCAGAATTCTATTAATTTTAAACACAGAAATTTTAAAATTCATCTGAAGTGATGCACTCTAAACAAAGTTGATCTGTTTAAATGATGTATATATCCTTAGTACTTGTGTGCAAATATATATCCTTGTACTTCCCTGTGATAAGATTTCAATCATTTTTATTTTCTATTAAATATCTATGTAATTGACACAATTTTTTATCTCATCTCATTCAGCATTCACAATCATTTATAGTTCTATACAAATACCATCTGAAGTGAGAATACAAAATAAAACCTTCTCTCTTAATGTGAAAATTTTAAAATCTCTTTCTATAATTTATTTTCTCATTGCTTTTCTACCAGATTGTACTTGCATTTAGTATCACTTCAGCTGAAGTAAAAAGTAAATTTCTCACCCAGACACTCCATCTTCAGGAGAAATGTCTCCTGAATGTTTCCAGGCTTTGTATAGCCTATTTAACATTTTTCATATTAAATCTCTCCTAGATGAATCCAGTATATTGCTCAGCAGTTATTGAAATTTATGAACATGTTTAAGCTTTTTCATACTGCTGTTAACCATTATGATTGCCTCCTTTAAATCTTTCATTTTATAGCTATCACTTCAGCAGACTGTGTTGGTGACATTCATGAATTTCTCAGATTGCAGCCGTGCCCGTACTTAACATTTTGGGGTAGAGTTTTGCTTCCAAAGCCATTCCCAGCTGTCTGTTTAAATTCTGGTCTAAAATCCCAAAGTACTGCAAGAGATGTGTGAGGAAAGGCAAGTCTGCCATCGGGACACTTGCACTCCCTTCCCAGAAACCTGCATTAGTTTTGTGGCAAACTTATGAATTTTTGATACATACCCCTCACCAAACACACACACACATACACCCAGAAGCAGACAGTGCAGGAAAAATCAGAGAGGACTTGCCAGGTAGGTGAAAATAGCTCCGTTTCTCTCCACATTGTAGGTTTTTTACAGCTGGAGCAAGTTAATTCAAATTGCAACAGAAAAGGGAAACTCAGGTGAAAACAATTCTGTAATCAACTATGCAAATTCATGCTTGCCCAAATATCAGGGCTGGAACAAGAAGGCTGACCTTTCCAAAACACAAAATCCTATTTCTGCACTCGCTCATGCAACCAAGTCCAAAGCTGATGAAGACACAAACTGCACAATGAACATAAATGCTTCTCTTCTCCCCCAGTCTTTTGAGCTGTAGGTGTTCAGGACAGCAACCACCTCAGCACACAAATATATTCTTGTAGCTAATCCTGCACAGCAAAGCCCTAGTCAGCATCTCTCTCTTTTTACAATGCATGCACACTCAGAGTTCCCAGCAAGAAAACACAGAATTTCCATGCAAAAACTATAGAGAATCCAGTAGTGATTATTAGTGAATTTTATTTGTTCTAAATACTAGAGCTATTTTACACCAGAGATATACCTTGTTGATTCCTGTCTGAGGACTTGATTCAGACCTCAGGACTTGAATAGTTCAGTGGCCAAGAGAGTTCCTCATTTGTGGAGTAACACACAGTCCTGCTAGAAATGCTAACAGCTCTGAACACACTGGGTTTACCCATGATTTATAACTCTTACCAGCCTCACTACCCCTTACTTTAATGCTTCACTTTTCCTGGTTATAAACAGTGGTGAATCAGCATTGAAAGAAAAATTATGCCTCAGATTTATTTTTAAAAGCTAAATTACATACTAACAGGTCTGCCCCATTAATTGCTAATGATATTAAAACTGCACTATTTTTCATGAGAACATTTTCCATTTTTTCTTGTTATGTCACATGTACCTGGTAAAAATATTTGGTAGGCCCTGATGTTTAATTAAAACAAGTTTTAATAAAGTAATTTTTTTCCCTCCAGATTCCTTGTAGGAGTGATTATAATTTTCTGCAGCTCATTTAACCATAGCTCAGCAGAAAGAAGAAGCAAAGACCCTGCAGTGAAAGGACAGAGTGCAGCTGCTCTGTTCTGCCCAGACTTGGAAGAATGCTTGTTTTGTTACTCTTTGAAAGCATGAAGCTTTAGGGACAAATAAACTGGCAGAAGTATTTGCTGAGTTAGGAAGTACCAACATTTTTAAGAGTTTACTGTTTTTCTAAATGTGGTCATTCCCTGAGTGGAGCTTTCACAAAAGCAAATAATTTACTTAGATTTTAGAAGGTGGATCTTTTTGAGGAACCTTTGCTGAACAGGCACTTCTCTTAGGCCTTAAAAAAGAAGTAAGAAGGTCAGCAAGGGTAGACAGGTGACATGTTATTTTTAGAAAGTGAGCACCTTGCTTCAACTTTCAGCAACAATCACAATGAAAGAATAAACTTACTACAACTTCCTACCATAACATTTATATCAACTATGGGATAAGTTAAAGCTGTATTAATTGCAAATGCAGATCACTCTTTTGAGAAGTCATCCACCTGGGGCTGTTTCCCATGGAAATTGAGGACTGATAAAAATAAATGTGGAGAAAAAAATCTCCTCTTGGCAGCCACTTAAAAAGTTTTCTAATTTGTACTTAGTTATTAAAAATTGCTAAATACAGTAAGCAGACATGCACTTGGGGCCCAAATCTACTTTAAATACATATCTAAATCAAAGTTTTGCTTAAATAAACTGGCATATCAATGGCTGTGGGCTGCATACACTTCTTAGAGTAGTCAAATTTCTGAATAGAAAGCTTCTTGTAGGAAACCTCTAACCTACTTGTCAGCTAGAGAGGAGCTATAAACAACACTTGTGATTCTGCTTCAGAAGAATGTTATGTTTTGCAAGACCCTGGCCACCTCCATTTCCTAATCATCCAATCCTCATACCCAGCCTGAGATCGTGGATTGCCAGGTCGAGTCTTTCACAATTTTGGCAGAAAGTTTCTTTTTGTTGGCAATCACAGATCACAAGGCAGTTCTACTGTTCACGGGTTCCCCAGCACCATAAATGCAATCTGATTTATATCCTCCCATATTGAATGATCCAGGGTATTTCACTGCCTTCTGATGCTGAAACAGCATCACAATTTTTACACACAGGTAAAGGTTGGGTTCAGTCAGGTGCTGCAGCACACTCCTAAATCTGCCACAGGGATTTTGGCAGCTTCAGAGGGCTTGCACTGGCACTAACAGATGTCCTGCATCAAAGCCTGAGACACCTGTGTGACAGAGGAGGAGAGCAGAGGGACTGACTGGTACCTAGACCATGGAGTGTGAGTGTGGCACTCCTGGGGACACACATGGCTACCAGGCCATCAGGTCAGTAATGCCACCCCATCTCCCTGAGCACGTTCCCTTGGTGCAGCCAGCAGCTTGTGAAACACCTTCAGGCTGGCCAAACACACTCCTCTTGCTAGAGGACACTGATGATTCACCAGCCATGGAATGAACCACGTGACTGTGGGAGAATTCTCTCATGGTAAACAATGAAAATGGGGTTTTATGCATAATTATAACAGAAGCACAACAATCTATTGAATCTTTCCAGTTTAAAATAGCTTGTTTTACTCAACATCAGGAAAGGAAGGAGACTTACCTCACCCTGTCAATCACAAACCATAATTTATTACATGCCTGTTTGATTTTCCAAGTTAGTATAATTACATGCTGTTGCTTCTAAATACAATTTAAGGAAAGGCAGGTATCAAAAAATACCCACACATTCTGATTCATTGGTATGCCATGCAGCCAAAAACTTGTAGAAGCTGTTAATGATACATGAATTATGTATGCTACAGCTCAATATAACATTTGGTGTGATTTAAACAGCATGAACTTTTAGTGAAAGTCATTTTGATTCTGTGATGTATTACACTTCCAAAACCCTTAGCAGGAGGTGGGAATTGAATGATGTTCTCTGAAAGCTTTTATTTGTTAAGCATACACAATGCAGCTGCAACCAGATCCTAAATAATGGCAGGGAGTGAGACGGAAGACCTGATATAAAATTAGATTGCTGCACAACTCGATTCTGAGGGTGTCACTGGGGGAATGGGAAGCAGGAAAGGGGGAGAAAAGAGACAGGAATCACCATTCCCCTTTTTCTCTGGAGCAGCTGCACTTCCAGCTACCCTAGCAATACTTTTCATTTCATCACCAATCACCTCAACATTTCCCCCTGCAACACCAACCAGCTGGCTCTCAGTGCCGTGGTCAGGCTGCCAGCTCAATGGCAGAGCCAGGAATCACCAGATGAAAAAGGGCTTACAAGGAGTGAAAAAGGGATTTGGCTAAGTACATAACTCATTTTTAAAAAGTTAAATGCAAGAAAGAAGAAAGACTAAAACACGGATGATCTTTATTTTTATATTCTCTTTAAGATGCCCAAGATTGTCTGGAAATAATTTAAATACATCTGGACATGACAGCATCCATTTCTGATGCCCAAGAAAAGCTTTAAGCACCAACCCATTTCTCACATAAGTATCTTCAGCAATCCTTCAGAGGAAACTATAATTAAGATTTACAAAATGTGTCCATGGAGAAAGATGCTGCTTTACAAGCTCTATTATTGCAAAGCGTGGGTTTATTACTATGGTATTATAAAGAGCCTTTTCAGCACACTTCCCAAAACAGGGACTCATTTTATTACACTTCAAATGTTCAGAACTACAGGAGTTTCTCTCTTTGCTGTAATATTTTGTAATTTCTTTTCAACAGCATTCAGCATTGACCAATCTGCTCTTTAACATATTAAAGAGAAACTTGTCACTGACATGGTAGTAGGTACAGGAACAGCCCAAACCATACTCTGAAAATCTTGCCTTGGAACTAGCAGGCAAGGACAAAAACCAAGTCCTTTCCCTGTTTTATGAGCAGAAATACAAGCAGTCTCCCTCAACATAATTTTAAAATCTTGCAATTTAGCAGAGAAATAAGTGAGATCTCTGTCATGCCACTCACTAGCTTTGACAAATAATCTACCTCACTGTACAAAAGTTAAATTTACCCATAAGGTAGGATCATTATTTTAGGGTTGAGTTTGAACATACAGAGGGGTTTTCTGACTGAATTAATCCCTCCTCCTGGAGACAGAAGCATAAATGTTATGATTTTCTTGCCAGATATTTATAAACTGCCACAAAGCACGATGCCAAACAATATCAGTTGATATTGTCTCTATCTCTCACACCAGTCCCTAACAAGGGCAGCCTCTCTTAATCCTGAAAACAAGCTATAGCCAGGCCACTACTGCTGTTTTTGTGTGAGGGATAACATTGCTTCAGCATAACCTCCTAGGAGCTGACTACTGAGTACAGTCTGATACAAATAACACCTACAATTATCTGTCTGCTAGAAACATGATTATAGTCCCGAAAGACAGATGGCACAGAACCTTACTCAATAAAATGAAGTGAAAAAATAATTCAGGTCTAAGCTCCCCAGGCCTAGAAGTGTTTGGTTATGCTCTGTGGAAAGGACACTTCTCTAATGCCTTAGGTACACACTTTAGAAAATCTTCCAAGATTTTTCCCAGGCACACAAAGCATCAATTGAAGGATTAAAATGTGCATACAATTACTTGCTCTACACACAGAAAGAATTACAGAGAAGGTTTATAAAATCAAATCAATATGAGCACAAGTAGATGTCAAAGAGAATCAGAGTAGTTGGTTGTACTGTTCAAAGAAAATAGAAATTCATCTGAGTGTGCTTATTCTCACCACACTCAGTAAAGGTTTCAGGCTTCATTTCGTGCTTGAGGTATATTTGCAAGGAGTGGTGTGCTCAGCAAAGGCATAAGAGCACCTTGTCTGGAGACAGGTTATTATTTCCCATAGCAATTATTTCCCAATAGCAGAGTTTCTGTTTTGCCACAATCTAATCATTAGAAGATACAGCTTCTCAGACACAAAGCTCATACTGCTCTAGCCTGCTTTCAGAAAGCAAGAAAAACAACTCCTTCTTAGAAGAATTTTCAAGATTTCAAAAGCTTTCTGGTGCTGTATCCCCTGTGACACTGTTTATGGACTCTGAATTGAGGAAGCTCCTTCTGTTTCAATGATGAGTCACTTTCTAAACTGAACTCATCCAAAGTGAATCAAAATTGTCATTGCCAGTATTTTGATCCTCTCTAAGAGAAAAACAAGTGAATCCTCAATCCACTACAGACTAGTCCACTCTACCTGCTATTCTGAAAGAACATGCCGATTAGGCTTTTGGCTTGTTAAATTAATGCATTTTTATTCTGACAATGGAGAAATGGGAAGCAATGAAAGATTTATAGGACACAGAGAGGACAGTAATACAATTGATTAGCAATTGCACTGTTTGCCAGGGTGATTCACACAGTAGATGCACCACACACGTAACTTGGAGTCTTCTTTTATTAGAACTGAATCTTATTCACATTGGCCAGATTTCTTCAAAAATTTACTCAAGTTTGTATTAAAACTCCTGATTTAAATAGATATATACCTCTAGATATATACTATAGTCACAATATATAGTCATGGATATACAGTCATTACTATATATAATGACTTCAACTTTTTCAGGTCATCTCTTTAAAATTAGCATGTTGAGTTAGAGACTCATTATCCTGAAAAACATCAGCCTTCTACTTAATTTTAGAGATCCTGTAACAAAAAGTAAATTAAGTGTGTGATTTTTGAGAGGTCCTTGTACAGAAAGCATTTTTTCTTTCCTGAAGGCAGTGGAGCAGAGGGCAAAGACAGCTGGACAGAGCAAGAGGAGATGGTGGTATGAGATGTGATCCATCCAGACTCTGCAAGATGCAAATTCTAAACCTGCCTTTACTAAAGCAAAAGTCCAGCACTCTTACCTTAAAAACAGGAAGAAAATGTTCTTTACCCTTGAAGTGCATGGCTGGATGTACACATTTCTGTCAATGTAGTTGCCAATACAGGGGAATGCTCCAAATTAATAAGTTGGTTGAACATCATTACCAGAAGATTTGCCACAACAGCTGCAGTGCCAGTGCTGTGATTCACTCAGTTATGAATTCATTCCTGCCCAGCATGAGGCTGAGCTCAGAATTCCTTTTGTCCAATGTTGATGCTGTCAGCTCACTCCAGACTGGGATGGTGTCTGTTAAGGTATCCAACACACAGAAAAACTCACAAAAAAGGAGAATAGTACTGAGTATGGCAGCATTCCCCACTAGACCTCATGAAAGGATGGATTTCTTCTTTGTTTTGCTAATCACAGCATTCTAAACACAGCACTCAGTGAGTGAGTGTGTGAGAACACACACTCAGTAACAGGACTTGAGATGCAGTAGAGGAAGGGGCCAAAATCATTAGAAATACAGAGATCTTATCTGCAGCAGCAGCAGATATACAAATATAACTACTGCCATGGTAGGTTGTTAACGTGACAGCAGTCACAACTAGGCAAAAAAAGAGAAAATTATTTTATTGATTTTCCTTTCTCCTAATACAAACTTGTTTTGCAAAACCACTCACTTCAAAAAAAGAAAAGACACTTTCAGTTGCTTTTAAAAAAGGAAGAATTGGAGTTTTGACATTTTTCCTCCTGCATTTTCTTCTTCTTTGTCTTAGTACAATAAAAATGTGTTTTCTTCCCATTCTCCTTCCTGTTCTCTTCCTTTTGTCTCAGCTTTTCATTTTCAAAGCGTTGCCAGCTTCAATAAGTTAGTGGCAGAAAGCAGACTTTGATTTCTCTTTTGTCCCTAACTTTTCCAGTGCTGGAGAATTTTTGCAATGTATGTAGAATGGAGCCGGGGGTGGGGAAAGCTTGTCAGAATCCTTTGGTTTGTGTTTTAAAATTCTGTTTCTTTCTTACTTATCCAAAACTGAAGTTGAGAAATATCTGTTAACTCAAAATGCATGTGTTGAGATTTGGGTGGAGGAGAAGCATGATGGAAGTAGCAGAGCATTTGCTAGAGTACAAAGCCAGGGAGAAACCTCATCCAAAGATCAGGAAAAGGCATTTCTCCTTGCTCCCATCCTGTCACCAGAGGTAGAAATGAATAGCACCAGTGTTGTTTCAAGGCATTGACAACAACCTGGAAGAGTTACTAGATGTGAGACAAGTGTCTGAAATTAGAGAAGATAAAAAATCCTGGAAGACAGCCAAAGCTCTTTCTTCTACTGTTTCCTCTAGGGTCAGTGGGGAGAGACAAGTTTTGTTATAATGGTGATCTCAACTCACCCAGACATCTGTTTTAGGAGAGGATAAATCGGATTTTGAAGATGTCCCTTCTCTCACTGGAAATCAAAGTTAAAACCTAAGTTGAGATTGTTGGAGTTACCCAGGGTAAATCCTACCCCAGGTGGCAAAATGAAGAGAACACAATATGGCAGATGTCTTCCTGCCACTGACAGCTAAGTACTGTCTCCTGGGAAAAAAAAAAAACCAAAAAACAAGGGAATTGAGTTTGCCTATTGCTCTGTTCTACATTTCACTGCTGGCTGTTAATGGGAGGACAGTGCTTTCACACTGTAGTTCCACTGGGAGATCATTTCAGGGGAAGGGATGTGGGATGTGCTTCTTCCTAGGCTTCAGAAAAAATGACTTCTAAAAAAAGAAGCTTATTGGATGTATTGGAAATATAAAGGCAGTCAGAAAAGTTCTACTGAAAGCTTTGCTGTCCCTCTTTTCTCTTAACATTTCTTCCACGTTCTCCTCTACTTCATCCTTGTAGCAGGCCAAAAACTGAAATAAACCCTGTAAGCCCTTAAATACATCTGCTTTTCTTATTTTTTTGAAAAAGAAGAGTTATCAGAATTAAATCCATGATTTTCAATGCTGAGAAAAACAACCATTTTACTCTTTCTGTTGCTCTGTTCTCATCCAAAGCTGGGGCACAGCCTGCATTTCACAGCTGGGGGGAGTATGGGCTGGCAGCAGCTCAGCAGCCCTGGAGCAAGAGGAAAACACACTCAGAGAGGCATTCACACAGGATCACTTGTGCTGTCCAGGCCACTGGAACTGCCCTTAGACTGCTGACCCAAAGCTGCCAAACAGAACAGCAGGTCACAGGAAAAAGCAAGGACTGAAAGCTGGAGAAGCAAAGCTAGCAAGCTTGCTTCTACAGGTGAGAACTGCTCTCATGCTGTGCCTGGGGCTGAATTGTATGGAGAAAAAAGGCTACAAAGTGCCTGGAAAGTGAGGAAAAGCTCCTCATCCAATTCTAATATGCTGTGTCTGTGCAACAGCATCTCAAAGCTTCTTACACAAGGCGCTCTCCAGAAAAAAAACAGAACAAGCCCAAAGCCGCACATGCTGTAATGCTGAAGTTAATCTGATGAAACCTAAAAATACTGCACCAACTAAAGATCAGTGTGTTAATAAGTGGAGTATGAGGGGCACCCAGCCAGGTGTCTTGCTTGACAGAGGCTGCCTCAAAGCCAGGGTGGGGTGAGCACCCCGTGTCCAGGCAGCCCTGGAGCAGCAGCAAAGCTCACACACAGCCAGCTCACAGAGCTTGGTGTCACGATGTTGGAATCCATGGCACACAGAATGTCTCTCTGCCTGTTTTAAGAAACTCTGACCCTCAGCAGAACACTGCTTTTAACCTTCATTCCTGGAAAAAAATTGCCAACACTTTGGGATGAGTTAGAGCACACAGGTGTGAATTAGATAGCAGTAGTAGTGGTAGTTTATCACAGGGTGAAGAATTTAGGGTTTTAGGATTTTAATATGAGAGTGAATAGGAGACAAGATGGAGGATTTTGGGTGTTGTCCCTTCTTCCTTGTCCCTCCTCAGCTCCATTTTCTGTAGTACTTGTAGCACAAAGTTACTGGTTAGTGTGAGTAGTAGTGTGGAAGTTATGTGGATAGATTAGTAGAAGTTATTGGTAGAAAAGTAAAAACAAAGTACATGTTAGAAAGTGATTGGTTTAAACAGCTTTAAAAGGCCTTGGTTTGAGTGTTTGGGGTCCATTTTGTGCCTCGCTTCTCACATGCTGAGTCTGGTGTGCAGACGGTGCTGAACTTAAGAATAAACAAAACCCTGAAGACCAAGAGAAAGAGAGTCCTGCTCGTTCTTCACCCTTGGAAAAGAACTCGGCAGGGGAACCCCCTCCAAAAGGCCCAGGGGGTTGGGTTCCCACTCCTGCTGGGACAACCAAAAAACCCAGCACACCCAGAGCTGCACAGGGACCCCCTGGCAGCCCTGGAGCAGCAGCAAGGCTCACACACAGCCAGCTCACAGAGCTTGGTGTCACCCAGAGCTGCACAGTGACCTCCTGCTGAACCTTCCCTCGGGGCTTCCAGAGAACAGCACTTCCTACAGCATTTTAAACTCTCCTCTAATAACCCATCTGGAAAATCCCAATCTTTTCCCACCCCCTTTCATTTTGTATTTACATGGAAAGGCAGACAACATTATGGGAAAACGAAACACAAACCAGAGCAAGATGCTGTGGGAAACTATTGGGCTTCTTCAACATAATGTCAAGGAATTTGATACGCCCCATGTGTTTGGAAAAAATGTTACACATCTCTTAGAATAAAATGTTTTGCCTTCATAGTTACACAGCCAGCATTGACCAGTGCTCCATAAAGGTGCAAAGAACTCGTAAACTGCTCTGGAGACAGTGGTGGTTCTTGCACTGAACTCTGGAGAAAAGGCAGATGAAAACCCCATCTCCCCCACCCAGGGGTGAGGTGACACAGCTCCAGCCCCAGTGAGGAGCCTGGCAGCACTGCACTCATCCACCTCTTCCCCAGGAAGAGCCACCACACCTGTCCTGGGCTCCCCACAGACCCCAGGTTCTCCTCAGAGCCTGCTGCAGGTCACAGCTGCCCAGGAAGAACAGATTTCTCTTTCCATAAATACAAGTGAGCAACTGTGGCCCCATGTCTTTTAGCAGATGGCCAATTTATAGTTCTCCCAAGTAAAGAAGCAGATATCCCTTTCCCAAAATATCAGGGAAGTAACAGGCTGCACAAAGGGTCTCTCATTTATTTTTTTTTTTCTTTACTATGAACACTTTTCAAGCACAAATGCTGCACAGATGAGAAAGGATGGAAAAGAGGGGCATTATGGCATGTTGCAGCAATTAAATGCTACCAGTAGCTTTCCCCCTGTGATACACATCCAAATCATGGTCAGGTTTTTTTTGGAAAGGAAGAAAGCAACCCCCCCTGGTAACAACAAGCCATTCTTAATGTCAGAAATTCTGCAAACTGCAGTTGCTAAAGATTTATCCTTTATTCATATCAAAAGATGCTGACCTAGGGTTTGCTAGTTAGGAGGAAAAGAGAGAAACCCGAAAAAGCCACAAAAAGTTTTGTTTTCATCTAAACAGACATAAGCAGTCTAAGCCTCAGATGATGCATCTCAATTAATCTTAAAGTAAATGCTGAAGGAAAAAAGGAAAAACAGCCTTTAGCAGAGGCTTGTTAGGAGCAGCAAGAGACTCTTCTCACTGCCCCCTGCCCTCCACACCCCTGAAACCACTCCTTGGGGTGAACACAGCACCTGCCTGCAAAAATAGCTGTTCTGAGTAGTGTTTGTTTGTGTGTGAGGGCTGCACTAGCTTCTTTCTCACAGGGAACACCTTGTTTGCAGCTTCATTTTTATTTCCTGTTTAAAGTATGAACATAATACTAAAAAGGCTATGCAAAGCCAGTTCACCAGAAAAAAAAAAAGGCCACATTGATAATAATAACTATCTTGTTCCTGAAATTAGGTGTTTTGTATGGATTTGCAGCATATTTCAGCAGTATCTGATGCTGCATTAGTTTTGCATTGCAGTAATTCTGGGTCACAATGTAGACAACTCTCAGCTTGGATTCAGGAAACAAGATTAATATTCCTATCCCCACCCAAGGCCCAATATAGGGCTTTACACATCAGGTTTTAATACCATGCCCTCTAAAAATACAGAGAGAGAACATTGCTTTGTAGAAACCTGGCATGAAGTTCTAATGATAATGAAAATTGCTCTGAGTTCAAGTTAATTATGTTAATTGGGAAATTTGGGAAAGAAACATGGTTGCTACCAGAGGGAGAGGACAATTTAGGATGTATGGAACAGGAGACTTGGCTGTGGGTCACAAGGGGTTAACTGGAGCTTGCAGGAGTGGGGAACAACTTTCTCATGGCTGAGGCAGCCCCTCTTGTCCCAGAGCACACAGATTATAAATGCTACTCTGGGTTCCTACAGATGGAGTGCAGAATTTTAACCAGATTTCCCCCAGGAGCTACTCTCCCACTGCTCATTGCTGGGCACCCTGAGAGCCCCAGCTGTGGGAGGCAGGAGCCCCAGGTGCTCACAGCTGGGTCACTGCACTGCGGGCTGGCAGCATCTGAGCGGCCACCACGGGCCAGGGCAGTGTCACATCCAATTAGCCAAGCAGAAACCAGCTGCCTTTACTTTTCTTTTTTTTTTTTTTTTTTTTTTTTTTTTTTTTTTTTTTTTTTTTTTTTGTTTAAACTCAATCTGAGTCTCATCTCTTCATCTGGAAAGGGAGAATGCCCACCATCCTGTCACCTGATGGACACGCTGAGGATCAATCAGCATTCGTGAAACACTCATCTCAAAATGATGAGTACCACAGAAAAGCCCATGAGGAAATCAATACTTCTCTAATCAGAACAAGGTGTGAATAGCATGCAATAAATAAAGCAGAGTAGGAGCCATCTCACAGAGAGGCTTAAATGAAGGAAGACAGGCCGTCCTCTGGATAGGGGCAGCATTTATAGGCAGAAGAGGCAACCAGATGGAGGCAGGAAGCAGACTTCAGCTCCTGCAAGTGTTGCCCTTTGCATCCTTGATAATGCTCACGTGTGGATGAGACATTTCCTACAAATCCTGTAAAGCAGATGGCTGAACTGGCAGCAGGCATGGCTCAGCCCAGGCAGGGCCTCACTGAGTGGCACCAGCCCTGCTGGGTTTCTGTAGGGCTTCACTGCTAATGCCAAAGACTACAAGGAGCAAAACGTTCCAGCTGCTGAAGGGCAGCTGGCAAAGGCTTCCTTTAGAAGAAACAAAAGGATGTGGTCAGCGAGAAGAGGGATCACAGCTTCTGAAGTAGCAGGAGCAGCCTCCAGGGACACCTGCTCTGGAATCAGGATTTGCTTTGGAGCCAGAGGAGGGGGAGGGATGACAAACTGGGAAGCCACAGCAGACTGATGCCATGGATTTGGGGCCCCGTGGCAGCAGCAGTGTTTTGCTGGAGCTCTCCCTGCTGAATGCAGAGCAGAACCACAGATGCCAAGTGGAAGTCCAAGCCTGATGAAAGATGTTTCCATTGAGAATTTGCTTTCAGTCCATGAGTGCACTCAGAGGTAACTTGATCTACTTGTGCTGTGCTGGCAATAACTGCATTTTGAGAAGATTTACATCTTCTAACACTGGTTTCATGGGAGAGTACTGGCCAGGAGTCACAGGTTAATGTCCAGGCTCCCAGAACCCACTCGTTTTGCCAGGGCCAGAACATTATTCCAAGTCCACAGCTATGAATAGACACAGTTCAGCCAGAGAGTATTGTGACAGTAGTAACTTCCTTCTGCAGATGCATGTGCTTTTCCAAGAGAAATGCTGAGGGTCTGCAGGCATCTTTTTTTTAATTTCTGATAATCTTAGAAGAGAAACAGACACATAGGAATGGAACAGCAAGGGTAACTCCCAGTTACCTCACAGTACAAGAATTCTCTTGTTACTGTTCCTGGTTTCCACTCAGGCCCAAAACCTGCATTTCATGTTTGCTCAAAACCAGAACAGTTGGCTAAAGCCAGGTCATATGGTAATCATGTTAAACAAGCCTTGATTTGTTGTACCTTTGGGCTTAGTCTCTCCTGCATTTAAAGCCCAAAAATTCACCCTCCTCAAGCCCATGTGTCTCGTGTTAACTTGAGTGTATGTAAAAATCCATCTGGAATTCACTAATTAAAAGCATATGCTACGTGGGCACGCACAAAGCTAATTATGACACAGAACACATTTCAAAGCATGAAGCTTGAGAACGACCATCATGGGGGCTGCTTAAAAGTTTGTTACCTTTTAAAAAGCAAACCAGCTTTTGAATATTTCTGGTGCAGAACAGGATTAAGGTTTGTGCATCCCAGGCAAACCCTACTGCAGCTGAAAAGCCACAATTAAAGGCAGAGCTCAACCCCTACCACACTGAGCAGGTTGAGTGTGAGAACAGAAACCCCAAATTACTGTATTTTATCTGCTGCTCAGGCTCCCTGAGTGTGCCTGGGCATTTCACAGGAACACTCTCACAGCAGAAACAGAAAACAGCTTCTCATGTGCTCCAGGTAAAGAGGGAAGACAGTAACATCTGCAGAAGATGAAGTTCCTAATCTGCTATAATTGGACGCTTCAGAGGTCTGGGAGACTTTGAGGCTCTGTTCTTCCACTGCAGTAAAATACACCACTGCTCTGCACAAAGCTAGTGGCCTCCAATGGTCCAAGGAGAAACCCCCTTGTCACCAACCATTAGGAACACTCTGTCTCTTCAAAAGATGAATGGCTGCACAGCTGGTTCTTATACAACTGGTAATGTCTTCACAGATGTTGATTTATGAAGAACGAAATAATTACGTTTTGATTTAAAATCTGGAGTATTTCAGGTACTGCAATTCAAGGAAAATGTTTTGGGAAGCCACAGAGCTTGCACCATAGTATAGATTTGTGTGTGTTTGAGAATCAATTACCATTAGTAGAACAACAAGTGCCAAGTGCTGTTCAAGTGTATTTAACTTTGAAGTTCTACTGGGGATATTATAAAGGAACTCATCTTCAGAAGACAAACCCTGTAACTCCTGAATTACTTTCCAGTATTTTAAATTTAGTGGCTTTCTCTTGTGTGGGGTTTTTGGTTTGTTTATTAGTTTGTTTTTAACGGGGAAAAAACACAGAGACTTGCCAAAAGGAAAAAAAAAACAACAACAAACTGGAAATGAAAGGATGACAATAAAAAATCAAATCTAATAATCTGTTATTTTTCAAAGAAACTTCAGCAAATGTGATGACTTTTCATCATCAAAAGGGTGAATTTCTTGCCCTTGAAACATTTTAAAATTCTCTGATCTGTGGTTGTGTGCTGTTCCCACATCTACTCAGGCAAATCCTTACTCATGGCTCTGGGAGGGCACATTCTGCTAAAGGGTATCTGTTGGTTGGACACTGCACCAAAGCTTGCAGGCCCTGGATTCACCTCTCCAGTCTGCTAAAACTCCTGCAGGACAAGTTTTTGAATTCCATTTCAGACTACACACTTGAGGAAAAGAAAGCAATATGTTTCTGGCTTAAGTGATCTCATGTGAGATGCAGCAGCTTCAGCAAAGCTGCAGGCAGAGCTCTGGTGCTTTCCTGGTCAGCCTGTCTCTGCAGCTTCAGCTCGTTTCCCCATCTCACAACTAATAAGCCATGTTTAATAAAACTAAGGCTCCACTTAACATTTGAAAGTCAAGCTAGATTTGTTTTGATGCCTGGATAAACAATCCTGACCAAGTCATGTCACGGTCAAAGCCAGATCAGTCTGTGGATTGGGACAGCAATGAGACCAGAAACAAAGTTCTTCTGATACAATTCAATTACTTTGTGCTGCTTTGATAACTTAATATTAGTCCAAAACAAAGCAGATGTTGCCAAAATAAAAGGAGCACTTCTGAGACCCTGATACCAACTGAACCCTGTTTTCTTTAGCAGTAACTCTGTGTGTCACCAGTTAGAGGTTCTCAAAGGCAGTGCTGGATGCAAAGGCCATTCTGCTTGAGGCTCAGTGAAATCTGCAGTGCCAACAGACACTACAAAGGCAGGGGTCCTCTGACGTGGTATTTCTTACTACACAGCAGGGACAAACCCTTCTTCCACCCATGACAATATAAATCCAAGGAGTGCTGTTTCTGGGATTTGTTTGTATTACAAACTCAGAGAAAAGGGCAGGGTAGCTGGGGCAATTGCATTCTCTGGTTTTCTCCTGTCTACAACTACCACATTTTTATGCATCCTGACAATGACAGCATCTGAAGAGGGGGCCAGCTCCTGCCACTTTCTGTTTCACTGTCATCTTAGGAGATTAAAGTGGCATCAGGAAGTCAGACTCACTCAGTTTACTTGATCCTCCCCACATTTTAAATTTAAATTTAAAGTATTTCCTTAGACACCCTGCTTCTCTGTTTTAACCAAAAATGTGTGTTCCCCCCTTGGTTCTAACCTGTCCTGGTTTTGGCTGGGATGAGAGTTAATTTTCTTCCTAGTAGTGGGTACCATGCTGCATTTTGGATTTATTATGACAATAATGTTAATAAGAAACTGATGGTTTTGATGTTGCTACGTTGAGTTTACCCTGAGTCAAGGATTTCTCAGTTTTCCATGATCTGCCAGGAAGGAAGTGCAGAAGGAGGGAGGGAGCATGACCAGGACATCTGACCTGAGCTGGCCAAAGGAGATTCCATGCCACATGCCCAGTATGCAAACTGGGAGGAGCTGGCCAGGAGGCACTGGTCACTGCTTGGGGACAGGCTGGGCTTTGCCAGCAGGTGGTGAATGCATCCTTTGCCTTACTTAGGTTTTATTCCTCTCTCTCTTTTTCTTGTCTCCTAGTTCATTACTATTATTATTAATATTATGACACTATTTTATTTTAATTATTAAATTCCTATCTCAGCGTATGGGGTTTCCCTTCTTATTTTCAGGT
Source organism: Dicaeum eximium (assembly GCA_013396995.1). Lineage (NCBI taxonomy): Eukaryota > Metazoa > Chordata > Aves > Passeriformes > Dicaeidae > Dicaeum > Dicaeum eximium. The sequence goes on along the minus strand of VWZP01002199.1, from coordinate 725,592 downwards.
TCTCTTCCCCATCCCACTGTAAACCACATGATAACCTTTATTTCTGTTCATGTCAGCCCTGCAGGAGAGAGGAAGCAAGTGACCATCTGTGAAAATACCTCCTTGCTGCTGCTACAATTGGTGCCAATTCCTCCCTTCTTCCCACTCCACCAAGTGCCCAGCTGGCTCTCCTTCTCAGAGAGCAGTTCCCAAACTGTTTGACAGGGAGCTCATAATGTGCAAGTCTGAATTTATGCAGTTCCTGTCCTGAAGGAAATTAAGGATTCCAAACTGAGAGAAATCCCGCTTATCTCAAGGTGCTTTTCTGACAGCACAAAAAACATGCCCTAGCTGATATCCACTGCTTCAAATTGCCTCTAAAAGTTACAGGCACCTAAAAATAGCCAACTACCTAATCCTTGTGATGTTAACAATGCCCATCAGAAACCAGCTCCTGAGCAGTAGCTGTGCTCTGATGACTTTTTCCTGCCTCCCAAGCCTCTTCTGCCTGACACAGGAGTGAGACAGCTCTGCCCTTCACCTTGCCATGAATATGAGCATTGAAATTAGTGCTCAGCTCTTCTGTGTACCTACAGGCAATACTGGCTTACAAAATAGCCTGCTGGGGATCTAATTCCCTTTGTCACTTCTGCCAAATGAGAAGGCAATCAGTCTCTGGGCTTCTTAAATGCCATCCATGTCAAAACAACTGTCCTAAAGCAGAGAACAGCTCTGTAGAAGTAACCAGAGCACCTTTCATATTCAGTATCAGGACAGGTTCTATACCACTCTGAGTTTCACTCAGAGCTCCAAGAGGCAGCTGCTAAGCCTTTATTTTTCCAGTGTCTTGGTGCAAAAGAAGAGACACTCACATGAAAAGAATTAGAAATTCAAAATTATTTCCACATCGAGTCAGCCTTCCCAAGAAAGGACCTGCTGCAGGACATGGGGATACAGAATGTGGGAGAATAAGTTTGTGGCACTCCAGAATAAACTATTCCACCATTTAATGCCCAGGTAGTGGCTTGACTGGAGCAACCTTCAGGTTTATTCTCTGCCTAGAATCACCTGCCCTGCAGCAAGCATCCATTCCAAGTGCTGAGAATATCTTGTGCTGTAAAAGATGAAGTACTCTATTCTGCTTGTATTGTGCCTTCTCTTTGCTGCACTATATCTCATTGCAAATTCCCTGAAAATCTATCCCAGTGTGATATTCTTAGGGCCCTTTATGGCACTACAATGTTAGCTGCAAACGAAGCCATTCTTTTCTTCTCCTCCCCATCCCCAGCCACTCCAGTCCCAGGAGGAGCAGTCTTCACGCTGCTTGTCTGTGAGTTACAACAAAAAATAATTCACTGCATGAATTATAATTCCTTGAAGCTTGGAGCGAATCCTGAGGGCAAAGTCTATCACCAATAAATGACACATCTGAAAACCCTGTCCCAAAAGGATTAAAAACTACCCTACGATTTTAATCACACATATGTATAAAAGTTACTTTTTAATTTCCTTTTTCTGCATAACTGATCTTTGCATTTTTATATTCATTGCTAAGGAAGCTTCCAGTGTTTCATTTGCAAAGCTGACATCCACTGCATGTCAAATTGAGTGTTGGCTGCTTTTTAGAATTCACATGATTATACTTGTATTCCAGGATTTTCTTACTCTTTTATTGGCCCCCTCTAATAATATTCTCTCTATACCTGTTCTTGCACTTACAATACCAAATAAGCATAGCTCCTGATTTATTGATTAATCACTTTCTATTGTGAACATGCATGAAACAATTGTCTAGAAATTATCAGAATACTGTAAATTAGTACTTTGTACCAAATAGCAAAGATGTCCTGAGAGCAAAGTTTCTGCATTAGTCAATTAACACTTGTGAGAGAGCTGAACACAAAAATTTTGAACACAATTTTTGAACACAAAAATCCACCACAGCAACACCTTTGTGACACACACATTTGTACTTAATGTCTTTAATACAATATCTAGACTTTGTGTAGAAGCTTTCTGTTATGTTTACAAGCTTCAGCATTTTCCTTCTCCTCATCACCAGAAAAATAGGTTCCAAGGAAAGAGATAAGTTTAATATTTCTGTCAAAAGAGGGGTCATATTCAGTTTCTGCAAAATCTGCACTCTAATGGTGAGAATAAGACACCAGAAGAAGCAATCTTCCACCACCAATGTAGATTAATGTTTGATATTACACTTCCTTTGCTCTTCTGGGCATTGAGGAAAATGTGCATATTTATCTGCTGTATAAAATTGCTAAGAGAGACTAATTGATCAAGTTTTCCTGAAAACAAAAGGCCACCTATGATAAATTGGAAAGTAGCAGCCTTAGTGTAAAAATACACAGGTATAATGGATCACTGACAAGCAAAAATTTCCTAATCATTAATGAGACATCGGACTACTTTAAAAAGAAAATAAATGTAGCCTAAACTGTTCTATACATGGAGTTTCTTTTCTGAATTCTTTCACAGATTAAATCCAGTTAACCAGATACCCTGGACTGAAATTTTAAAATTCCCAGAGAAACAGAACATTCTCCCTCGATAAAAACCTCCTCACCTCACAACAATTAAACAAATAGAGAACTGCCAAAGGCATATACAGGGGGAACAATTGAGTATGGAGCTAAAAGATGATAGAAGCAGGTAAATTCTAATAGTACTGGGAAAGTATTGCCTCTCCAGAGGGTGTCTTCACACTAAACCCACCAAACTTCTACAAAGCACAGGCTAAGGACAGCAACTAAGCACAATCAGTACAAATATTTTGTTCACAGGAGATTCCTTTAAATAAAATTCTCCCTTTTAAATAAAATGAGCAACAACAGCACAACAGTCAGAAGTACTTCTAACAGAAGAATGAACCAGCATTGGAACCTTAGGATGAACTTTTCTTAAGCAGACCTAGACCCAGCCTTGAGTGTGGGTGCAGCTCTCAGGACTGAGCTGTGAATATGACACCTGAACCATGGTGGGGTAAAAGAAAACCCTTTTCAGCCACCAAACTATCTTGACACATTTGTTTCTGCAGACAGGACAGGAGGAACACTTTTTTAAAGAGCCCTCTGGAAACAACTGGTGGTTTTTTGCATCTCTATTAACCTTAAAAAAAAAATGTCAAGAAATGTAAGACTAAGAGAGAAAGCCAGTAAATCTAAAGGGAATGCAGGCTGCAGAAAGGGGAGGGTCTGCAGTCTGACAGGACACATGCTCATGGTGGCATGGAATTTGCACTGCCCCATTGGAGATATGTGACAGGGGGGCTTCCATACTCACAAAACCTTCAGTCTGCTTACAGCTCAGGCAGGACTGAATGGAGCTTTACAGAAAACAGGCAGGTGAAAGTGCTTTTTAAGATGCCAAAAATGAACTGACATCACAATTTGGAATAATAGTCAATACATGAATCCATTTTTATCTGACATGGTTTTAAAAGTGCAAGGAGAAAAACAGTGATTTTCTATTGACCCTCTACAGAAAAATTAAACAAACAAACAAACAAAACAAACCCAGAAAAACAACCATAAAACGCAAACCAAACTGCCATTGAATTGTTTCCTAATGGTCCCAGCAGCAATTCCAACCAAGCCCCTGGCAGCAGGGAATCCTGGCAGCTCCCAGGGCAGCTGTTTCACATTCTGATACAGGGTCTGGAGTGTAAGGTCAGGCTGACACACAGAGAGCATCAGAGACCCAAATCTGCAATTTGTACCCTCAAAATAACACTTGTACACACATAATTTGTATAGATAAGGGCAGATTTGCCACACACAGCTGCATCTAAACATTTTGCTTTTAGCCTGAGTGTTTTTCAGAAATAAGGATGAGTAATGCCCAAGATGAGATGCTGGCATTTCAACAAAATATTGATTACCTATCACAGTGTTATTTCCAACTAATGAGAAGGTCAATTCTGTTGCAGGAAAGAAGATTTGGAGGCCTGTTTTGCCTCTGAATAATACACAGTGCATGATGACAGACCCACACAGATGTGGTATGAGTAATCACAGAAGGGCAAGTGTCAAAGTTAAAATGAGAATATTTGGTCTTGTTTTTGAATATAGGAATGTTAGAAAACTTAAAGTCTACCTTAGAGTCTTGTGAAAGGACAACTATTCCTAATATTTGCCTTATGGCATTGAAAATAATTGTTTATTTCTCACCATTCTGGTTACATTAACTTCTCAAGTCCCTTAGTAGTCTCAAGGATACTATTTTTTACAAATAAAACCAATCAACAATGTTTATTTCTTAGGATAAATAATGCATTGCTCACACACAGCATTCATGTGAGACGTAAACCCCCAGTGCATGTGCATTAAAAAATCCCAGTTCATCCAAATCACTGAGTGCTCCCAGCAGCTGCAGGTAATGGGGGGAATATCTGCAATTATCCACCAGCACACTCAGCCTCAACAGACCTCTAGACAAATACTAACAAAACCCACTCAGGCTTTTATCCAGCTGGAAACCACCAATATTGAAGCTTAGCTATAACCTTTTAATTAGCTCAGAGTAATCTTTGATTCACCAGACACAGACCCCAATTTAAGGTTCATTTCCTGATGATTCACAGGACAAGCTGTTTTTCATCTGGCTAGGGAAAAAAAAGGGTTCATAGCATTTAAATCCTTAATAATTCCAATTTAAGTGTTTCTAGTTCATGGGATGGAAAACAGGTATGGAACCTGAGTGGTTCCATTTCAAAGAAGCTCAGTAAATGAAAAATCAGAGGGCACTTCAAGTCAGAAGTCTGGTGGCTCAAGTGCCCACCCACAGAGCTTCCACTCTGCCCTGGTTCTCAGTGCAGGAGGAGAAACAGAGGGACAGAGTGGAGCAGCTTTACCACAGTCTGTAAATCCAGGTGTGAACAGCCCAATTTCCCTGCTGTGGACAGCACTGAAAGACACCAGACAGGCCAGGCAGCTTCCAGAGCCTCTGTTTCATCACCACTTACACACAGAACAAAGCAGTAGGAATTATTTTAATTTACAAGGTCGCTGTTATCAGCAGAATTTCGACAGAAACAGTACCTGTAAAATATTCTGTGGATATGTCTGCTTGCATGTACATGCATTGGCATACATCCCTTCTGCACCCTCGAGACCCTCACCCTGGCTTTTCTGTAATTACCAAGGATTTTGGCTAATTGCAGAACAGTTCTGCAATATGAAGCACTATCTCTATAATTCTTCTTGCCTAAACCTTCTCCTGTCTTATTGCACTGGTGGAGGCACAGGGTAATGAAGCCATCCTGACTGCCAGGGTAGATCCAGTGATGTGTGTATCCAACTATTACTTTATTCCTGTTTTCTCATCCAGTGCACTTCTGACACGCATAAAAACTGCAGGACGAAGTTTAGATGCTGAAAAGTTGAAGAAAATCCAGGAATAAAAGCCTTTTGCGAGGCTGCAGCTCTTCAGTCCTGCAATGGCTCAGGGGGCCAAACAGGAGCTGGGCTTTGCACCCAAGCCCTTGGTAGCACTTAAAAATCACACTTTTATGACTGAGGAGTCTTGGTGGACATTCATGTAAATGCTGCTTTGCTCTCTATCTAATTGGCAGTCAGGTAACAGGAGGAAAGGTTTTTGTCTGGCCAAACCCTAAGGCACAATATTGTCCTAATGTACAAAGAGCACAGAGTTACCCCAGTGGGAAACAGTTTTAATTCTTGAAATATTTCAAGAGTCAATCTCAATCAGTCAACTGAATAGTTGACACTTAACAGAGAAAACTGAGTATATGAATCACCTGCATTTGAGGATGCTTCTTACCATTGCATCCTAAAAAGTGCAAACTGACCAAAATATTCTTTAAAAAAATGCTATTAGACCTGTGAGATTTTTGTGCAAACTGGGATCATCATATGCACAAATGCAGGATAAATCTTGTAATTGAACACAGAGAACAGAGCTGAGCACAGGCACAGAGATGATGACAGGATTTGCATCTGAGTCTGATGGGTTTTCAGAAGCAGCACTGGGCAGAGGTGCAAAGAGGTGGGTTTGGCTCACCTGGACCTGCAGAGCTGTAGGGACACCATGTCACAGCTTGCATCCCTCCAGAGGAATGGCACAGTCAAATAAATCTACACACACTTTTAAACTGCAGGACTATCTTTTTACACAGTGCTTTCTCTGCATATTTCTATGCCAGATTAAGGTTTTTTTCTTTGCATTTTGCATTACTATTTCATGGATTTAATCTGCTGCTCTGTTGCTCTAACAGGTGACATCCTGATTTTTTTTTTTTTCCCAAGGTCTCCAGACCACCAAAGCACCTTCAACATACAGAACAAACTTATTCTGCTTGGGAAGCAAAGGTTAAGAGACTCCCCATTGATCAGAAAGTTCCTTTTATTAATCACTAAAGGATCACCTGATTCAGCACAGCTCTGTTAGTGGCAACACTGAGCACCTTTCCAAAGACTGGAAAGGCTGACAGTGTTGGAAAATTAGCCAAGGCTGATGAGCTCTCTTAAAGAAAAGAAACCTTATGAGTTGCTGCTACACAGCTGTGACACCTCTACTTGAGAATAATTATGTGGGAAATCGCTGCCTTTCTACTAACTCCTCATGACAATCCAATGTATTGAATGGTTTTGACCCCTCTTGAAAATACCTTACAGGGTCTCAGGTGGGTAAATGGTTCAACACAGAACATGACATTTTCTAATAATAAAGTATCACTCTTCATTTAAAGATAATCTGGATAAATTATTTTCTTTTGTTGCACTCAGAACTCAACACCTGATTCTGGAAAATCTAAGGATATATTAAATAATTAGTACAGATTGCTGACATTGGGCAATAAATCCTCTGGTAACTTTTAGAAATAAACTTTCACCAAGAATGTAATTTTGCGGCTTTTTAAAAACCCTGTTGCTTTAAAAAACCCCAACCAAACGATAAATGACCACCTATGAAGGGAGGAAAGAGTGACAGCCAAAACAAGCTGTGCTTTAGGGAAATTACCTGACTGGATACTTGTTTTGATTAGCCCCACCAGTTAGAATGTCTGAATTTTAAGTCAGTCATTTTAATTTTTTAAGTCTGAATACTTAAAAACATGCCTAAAAAAGAATTAAAATCTGAATTTCTAATAAAAGACAACCCTGCAACTGTGTGTAAGTGACATACAGACATGTTCTCCATCAGGAATTTCAGAGCTCGGGGTTCTTGGGTATAGAAAGAGAACACAAAATGTACACATAATATTTTTAAGACACCTTAATAAAAAAGCCTTAAGTAACCTCTGCTATGAAATTAGAAGGAAGTTATTTTCTATTTTCTGATTGAAAATTCTCTACTTTTGAATGCATTTTACTGGAAAATTACTACAACTTGACAGTAGAAACCTTCCTGTGGATCTGTGTGCTCCTTCCCATGGATGTAAAATCTCTACTGCTCTTCACACAATTTTACCTAGGAAAAAATGGTGTGATCTTTCCATGCAAATGAATATTTGAATTTACTTCACTTAAGCCTTCCCAAAAGTACACACAAGTTGCATTTGTCCAGTTCTGTACCTAAAACACCAGACATCTTCACTAGTCAAAATTTGTTGGAAACAACTTCAAAACCTAAGAGATGTTGGCTCATTTAAACTTAGCCTCTAAGCTAAAACTGAAGACAGAAGAAAAAATATCCTAAAAGGTATTAAGCTTCCAAATGCCAGCGATTTTAAATTAATTTATCCCATCTTCCCAAATTATTATTTTAAAAAATTTTTGCTTCTAAATGCTAGTCAAACTTTCAAACAATTCTGTCTGAAGATGAAGTCCCTTTGGTATGAGAAGGGATGTACAGAGATTTGGCTCAGCTGGGCACTTTTGCTACAGAGCTCATGGGTTTTTGGGTTCAATTTCCCCCTGTTTGTCTGATGTTCCAGGCTAGGGGGAACCATGGAATCACAGAGCAGGAGAGAGGCTTCACCCACAGCTTCTGTCAGCAGAGCAGCTCCAAGCCATCCACACACATCCTGTCCCTGATGCTTTAGCATTTTAGCTTTTATATTTTTCATGTATTTGTAATCCTGCAATTCTTTAGTGTGTAACTCCAAACTCCACACACAGTGTGAGCTGCTGCTTTCCCATTTTGGGCAGACACAACAATTCCTCTCCAGGAATCAAGGACACCTCACTGACTCAGGCCCTGAGAGATGGAAACAAAAGTGATCTGGGGGGAGCAAACCTGGGGTAAATGACTTCATTACCTGAAGCTGTAATTGGAAGATTCACCCCTAATGTGCAAATGGACCAAATTTATAAAAATGTGAAAAACCATGACCTTTGGTCCATTTTTGGGTGTAGCCCCTGGGGGGCTTCATCTGCCCTAAATGTACCTGAAGGCCCTTCAATAAATAAACTGCTTTTTATTCCCTTGATTGTGTCTGTCCTCTGTTTTTAGGTAGCCCAAAAAAGCATCACAGTGCCATATAGATAACAACTACTCTTTTGCCTTTTCTCCCAAAACCCAAATGCCCATCACACACCAGATGTTGTGTCCCAGTCCCACCCTCCACTTTCCCTTTTCTCCATCTGACCTGTGCATTTTTTGACCCTGGGACTGCAGCGATGCTGGGGGTGAGTGACAGAATCCCACAGGGACAAAGCACTAACACATCATGAGTTGTGTCTCTGAGCCCTCTCCCTTGGAGGGATTTGCAGCCATGAATCAACATTATTGCAACTGCTCTAGGCTTAGGGAAGGCCTGAGATATTAAAATTATGTGGATAGCTACAGGCATCCACTGGGATTTGGGCATGAATAATGTACAATAAAATATATCCACGGATATATTCAGAAACGCCAATTCAGGACAGCCAGCACTTGGCTCCACCTACACAGAATATTCTAGTTCATATTTTTGAATACAACAGCAAATATTTCAATACAGATGTAAATAAACTTAACTGACTCAGTATGCAGCGGGCTGGTATTTTCAAAGCACCTGGAAAACAAAACTGTGCTCCTCACACAGAGGCTGAGAAGTTTTGAGGAAAATCTGCCCAACTTTTAATACCACATTCACAGCAAGCTCCCTACATTTCAAAAAGAATAATTTCCAAAGCTCCTTGAGGGTTACAGCTAATATGCTGTGAGGTTTAGTATATTAACAATGAGATCCTGGGATAAAAAACATGTGAAGCAAATTATACATTTGTTTAATAGTATATTAAGCAAAATTTAGACCACTTGCACTTGAAAAATGAAATTATTAAAATATATATGTAATTTTAATAGTTGTCAATTCACTTACAATATCAAGCACATTCTAAAACCTGTTAATGACTATTTAGTTGGCATGAATAATTGTCATTAAGCACGGAGAATTGAAAAACAAGGATAAATGTTGTTTACAAAAGCTGATTTCCATGACATCATCTGTATTGCCTGACAGTGAAGAAAAACAATCAGTTTATCCCCATATCCCCATGACCAGTTCTTTGCCACTCTTAAGCAATTGCAGACAACATTTTGTCTTTACCTTTTCGTTAAAGTCAAATAATTTCACAGTTATTTTGAAGGGCACATGATGACTCACCTGATACTTGAGATAAAAAAATATTATTTCAGAGTACCTCACCTGAATTCCACCACCTCTGAGGAGCAGCAGTGATCCCCAGCAAGGAGGAGCATTAGGAAATGCTCAGTTCTGGCCTCTCACCATCCCATTCCCAGTGCAAAACCACATTCCCTCTCTGATGTGCTCCAGGCCGTAGTGAACCTCTCCAGAATGGCACCTAAAAATCCCATTTCAAAGAATTACAATTCATGTAAGGGAGCTGCACTCTAAACCTGCAGTCAGGGCTTTGTACAAAAGCCTGAAAGCAATGGACACAACTGAGCTGGAGGTTTTATTTCTTTTAGGACAAAATTGCTTTCCCCTGTAAGTGGGCTAAGGGAAATAAGAGTGAGCACACACAGGGAGGGTGTCTCTGCTCCAGGGAGCTTCTGAAGCCAAAATCAAATGAGATGGAAGCTGGGATCCATTGCATAAGGAGTCTACACATTTTTGCTTAGATTTCTAATAATAACTTTATGTGAAGTATGGCCAGTGATTTTAGTAGCCACTGATCCCTGATACCCATGCCAAAAACATGAACCACATTTTTGCAGGCATGAGGGGAGGCAGGGCACACAACACTAATGAATGTATGTTTTCAACAGCTTTTGATGATGGATCAGAAAGGCAACTTGGCAAAAAGTGCACATACCACACAGCACAAGTACCTGCTTAGGATATTTAAAATACCATCTGCCTTCAAGTAAAGTGGATTTAAGTAAAGCTGAGCAGCACAGGATGTCAGTTCCAGCAAAATCTTAATTTAAAGCAGCAGTTACCACACCAGCTGAGATCAAAGGTCAGCTGTGCTTCTGCATGATCTAGAACCAAAGGCAGGGGCTGGGATGGGTCAGTCTAGCAATACAGCAGGATATCAAGACAAATCTCTGGGATATTATTTCCTTTCTCCCAAGCAATGCATGTAACAGTCCATGGGTTTGATTCAACAACACTCAAGATCCTCAAGTTTAAATGTTCAGCTTATCTGAGAGCATAGCTGTAACTGGAGCTTTATCAATTTACATCAGGCAAAGGTTGCTTCTTTCTCTAATGAGCCCGGGAAAACAGAGCTACAACCTTTTTCATTGCCAGAACAAACTCTTTGGGACTCTGCTGGTTAATTGCTAGTAAGAAATTATCACCTTTAATACATAACCAACCACTCCCACTCCAACCCAACCTTTTGCAGCACTGTACTTCAGCATCCTGTAGTCAGGAAGAGGCCTGGGTGGCACCTGACCAGACAAATGAGACTGAAAGTTAAGCTGCAAGTCACAAAGACATGCACAGTTGAAGTGGGTGACTTCTGCTCTTCTGTTCTGCTCAGCTTCCCCCTATGAGAAGCCCTCTGTAAGCTCACAATTTGCTAAACTTCTTAAATCATTCCACTCGTGCTTTTTTAATCAGCTCTTCTTCACATTTGTAAATGCTGCCTATAATTCCTTACCAGTGAAGAATACACTCTTGCATATAATTAAGATCTAATCACTCAAAGACAGAAACCAGGAATTAATTTCACTTCCATACACATTTCAACAGCAACAGGCAGGTCCAAAGGAACCTTTGGGATCCCCTGTATTGATCTGTATGCAAACATGGTCACAAAGGCTTGGCATCTAGAACAGCAGAACAGATGGGAAACACATCCAGATTAAGTGATTTCAAGGAATGCTGGCATGGAGTTAAGAACTAAGCACAGATCTTGCAAGTCCCAGGTGCACATTTTTTCCACAAGATCGTTTATTCTCTGTCAACAGAAACTTCTGTGTGAACCAAACCCAAAAAATGGAAGGCAGACATCAGCCTGTAACTCAGGTCCTGGACAATAAATACAAGGTGTGATTTGATTTCTTAAAATAAGATATTAATTACACAGGTTATTTAAAGGCAAAGCAAACTCTTAAAAGAGCTAGTAAAGCAATTACTGGGTTATAGAAATAGCCCATTAAGTACCTGTACTGCAAAAGCTGTGGTTGAACCACACCTGCACAATTTCTCTCTGGAACATTTTCTACCCTGAGCTGATGTTTCACGAAAAATTCCTGAAGTTTTGGAAAGTTTAGCATCTCAGCTGAAATTCAAGCTTCCATAGTATCCTTCCCATAAAATGGACATCTCTCTGTGTTTGCACTGAGATCACAGGTAACCTTGTTCAGCAAACTCAGGCCACCCACATCTGCCATCTGTTTCTGTGGTAAAAAACCTCAAGGTGCTACAGGTCAGCCCATTGTGGTCTTCTCTCCCACTCATCTCCTGCACAAGGTGAGATGAGCAGACACAGGCTGATTAAAAGAATCTGATCTTGAGACTACTTAACAGGTATTTTTCATTTCTAACATCTTAACATCTGCTGCAGAGCTGGTTCTGCCACTCTCACTCCTATTGAGTTTTTTTTCTGTAGAACAGTCCCATCTATTTCAAAGAGATTGCTTGGAGAATAAAAGATTACTCAGCGAGAAAAAGCCCAAATTATATTTGAACACATAAAGGTTCTTGTATCTGTCAAAACATTTTTCAACAATCCCTTCCTGTGAGCTTGGGGAGCAATGCTCACCCAAGGCACGTTAACCACCAGGTAACAAATCATTCCCTGCAATCATTATAGACACAGCTACTTCCAGCCACAGAAGCACAGTGCCACACAGGGCCATTACTGAATAAGCCCAGCTCTTTGAGCATTTTAAATTTGACTAATTCTTCCACTGAGGTCTTTGTAAAGACTCCTTTTCTATTACTGCGCTTCAACTGTCAAAAAAAGAAACTAACACAAGGAAAACCCCATGGATTAATGTGTAAGCCCCTTTTTTTTTGCTATTATGATTAAACCTTCCTTTTCCTCTCATATTTTGCAGGCAGTCTTGCAATTTTTTTTGCCTGAGCAGTCTCTTTGAGAGCTTCTTTCATTGCCCTTGTGGCACAGAGCAGCACACCCAGAGCACAGAGCCAGGGCAGTAACAGCACTCTGGGGGAAGAGCTGCCTCCTCCATCCACACACTGATGGATGTTTGCACACTTTATTGGTGTCATCCTGCTCTCTGCACTCCATCACTGCCTGTGCAAAGGTGGAACAGGGAAAGCAGCAGGACACATGCTGTTTAGGAGATAAATCACACATATGCAGTGGCTTAAGTACTCCCCTCCCTTAAAATGCTCACTTCTTTGGAGTGATAAGAATATGGTGAACAATTGGTGTGGTTTCATAGCAGAGCTCAAATGATTTTACACTGTGCATCTACGGCCCCATAAAGCCTTCCTGAAGTTTTTACAATGTTTATATGAATATTTAACATTCACCAATGGAACACTGTTTTACAACTTTCCTACTTGACTTAGTGCTTGCTGTTTTATTTTGGCTACTACATTGCTGGTAGTTTTTATTTGCATAAAGTTGCTTCACTAAAGAAATAAAGATGTATTTCAACTGAAACAACCCAGAGTAAGAATATTTTTTCTCTTTCTTCTGCCTTGTTTCCTTAAAAAAAAACCCTTGAATTGCTTGAAAACAATAGCAAAGAAAAATACAGATTCCTGGTAAGAAACAAGCTTTATAAGAAGCAGTTCAGGTAAATATATATATTTCAGGACTGCCTTTCATAGCTTTACATTTATTAAATGTAAGACTCTTATTGTTTATAGTTAGTTTGGGGTGTTTTTTTTGTTGTTTGGGGTCTTTTTGGGGGGAGTGTTTTGTTTGTTTTTTGTTAGGATTTTTTGTTTTGGTTTGGGTTTGGCTTTGGTTTCGTTTTTTGGGGGTCTTTTTGTTTGTTTTTTTGTTTGGTTTTTTTTTTTTTTTACATTTCCCCACATTTATCTATTTTTCTGCACTCACCTTGATCTATATTTCCAATATCATGGAAGCCAAACTTAAACTCACTCTGGCACATACTGCATAACCCCAACATGGAAGATTTTATATCTCCAGATAAAAAGAAATCCCCAAACCTACAGGCTGCCATCCACAAATGGTTCTGGCAACAACCACATGCAATGGCAAACATGCAATGGCAAGAGGGGTCTAAACTATTATCCCTCTAGCATTGTTGCAGCAGGAATAAATTAAATTATTGATTTAATTTATTATGATTACAATTAAATGATCCTAAGTCAGCTCTACACAGCTTGGGCATGGCTTGGGCACACCAGCAGGAACAGGTTAAGGAGGAGGAAGACACCTCCACCTTCCTCCCCTCCTCCCCTGCTTTCAGGACATCTGTCTCTGAGGATTTACAGCTTCTCTGTAGTCAACAGCTGATCTAAACATGTAAAAAATTTACTTAAATACTCTCCCTGCAGAGGATTTTCCCCAGTCTAAAAATGTCCATTGAAACACAAGCTGGAAAGAGGCACCCTCCTTGATTCATTTATGAATTTCATGACAACCTTTGGACCCAAATCCTGTCCCTCTCTCTCAGGTAAATGAGCTTTCCCCTGTACCACCTGTGTCTTGGTGCCCCTTCCAGAGGCTGGCCTCATCTTTTGAGAGAATTTCTTTTCCATGAACAGTGCTGAGTTTTTGGAGGGGCTGGCAGATAATAAATACCATCTTCTCTAGACTACCTTTGCTTGCCAATAATTTGAAACATCTGATTCTTCCCAACATCAAAAATGCTCCACAGAAAGAAGCATAAGGCAGAAACATGGGAAATATAAAACTACTATGCAACAATACTATGAGGAATGTATTTAAACCCACACATGGCTGTGTCTTGCTGATATAACACAAACTCACTTTTTTCTCCTGTAATTTCATCATTTTCCTCAGATTAGCAGGATCTTTCTGAGGGAAGCAATGCAGTGTTCCCAGAGTGCAGCTCTCCAGTCAACTTCACCTTACTTCAATGTCACCAGGTCCAAAACCCCCAAGAAAGCTGAAGCTGTACAGAAGATGGAAAGGGAGAGTTCAGCTCAGCTGCATTACTCTTTTGTACTTTGGAAATGATTAATGGATTTGGTAGAACTGTTTACAGAAATCCTAACTGTAAGCAAGTATTAAAGTATCTTAAGAAAGTTCTAAATTCTAACTGTTCAGAAATCCAAATATTAATCCTGTGGTAAGGACAGAAACAATGCTGTGGAATAAAGTGGGTTTCATTTTAACCCAGTGATTTTGAAAGCATGAAAGACACTGCCAGGCAAGAGGATCTGGAACATCACTAAACCAGGGACATATTTAATTAGCTGTAGGGGAGAGGAAATCAACTTGACCAATGTACCAGGAGATGGAGAACCTCCCCTTCAGGATTTTTCAGAATATCACATGCTGGAGAATCCCAGATAGCAGCTAAAGACCATCCAGAGCTTTTTGAAGGCAAAATAAAAGCAAAATAAAAGTCATTCTAGTATTTGCTGCATGCATTAGGCCATTGGGTAGATAACACTACTGAGAAACCTTCCTCCTCCTGCTCATAAATGATAAGATAACCTGAAACAAAAGAGGTTTGACAGTCTTGTAATATCAATTACACATGAAAAATATATCCTTGCAACTGCTTCTCCTTATGTAATGCATTATTAACACTGCTGGCATGTTCACTCTAACACGGTGGAGGAATAATTTAATAAGACTGATTGAGGCAAGAAAAAAAGTCTATCTTACAAGCAGAAGTTAAAGGTTGCCACTCTGATTTGCTGCTCAAAATATTTGAGAGGATGTCAAATGAGTTCTAGTTTTGGCACATGAATGCTACTGCTCTGCAGAACCCAGATATTGATATAAATCTAGCTCCAGGCACAGGTACTTAAAGATACAGTGGGAGATAGTGATTATCATATAACACAAAATAAAGCTAAATTAAAAGCTGGCCCAATGCATTTTAATGTTGATGTGTAATGATAAAGCACCCCTGGGATTTAGCAAAGAGGTCTATAGGGAATGTCCTAGAAGCAATCTGTGCAGTGAACTATGGACACCCAACAGCTGATCACCAATGATCACTCCAGGTGTACTGAAGCCAGCAAGAACCTGTTGTCCTCCAGCACTGCAGGAACTCGCTCATGCACTGAGAGCTCACACTAACAGTGACAAAAAGCAGTGACTTTACCAGCTGACAAAAAAAAAAGGTGGCAGAGCAAACTCAGAAAGGTTTCCAATAGTGAAACACAGCTCACTGCAGCAGCCTGCTGGGGGGACACTGCCAGCTGCTGGGGCTTTACCCAAAGACCTCCAGGTTGAGTGGAGAGGAGTAGGATGGTATGCACAAAGTCAGCAGGAGGCACTGATGGCTCAGGCTTGAGCTTTTATATTTTTCAGATTCTGTGCTGCTTTAGTGTGTGGGTCTGGGCTTCATATTATGGGGTGGTGAGCTCTCTTCACAGGGTAAGGGGACAAAACAATTCCTTCTCTAGCTGGGGACCAAGGACAACTGGCCCAAGAGCATAAACAACGTGGGCTGAAGAGAGAAAAACAAGAAGAATGGGATTTCATAACCTAAAGCTGGAATTGGACAATGAACTCCAAGATGCAAATGGAGCAGAACTGATCAAAGTGCCAGAGCCGTGCCCGGTGTCCATTTTGTGCCCATTTTGGTTCATCTTGGGTGCAGACCTGGCTGGGCTCTTGTGCTGCCCAAGGTGTATCCATGGAGGAAATCCTTTTAATAAATCCCTGCTTTATTCTTTACCTCTGTCTGGTCTCTGTTCTAGGTCAGCCTTCTCAAGGGATCAGCACCAAGCCAGCCCTGCCTGGTCTGGGATGATTCAGCACCTCCACAAGGAGCACCACTCTGCCTTTTCCCCATCCTTCAGCACTGGAGGACTGAAACATCCATGGAAACTCTTTGCTCTCCTCCATCACTCCCTGTCCTCATCCCCCTTCCCTCAAGAGCCCAGCATTTAACAGATGTCAGCCATGCTCTCCTCACTTGATCCTTCCATGGAGCAGAGGGACCCTGGCACCTCCCCTCTCCTCCAGAGGGTTCACAGTGCTGAGCTCTCCTGTTTGCACCTTCCCTTCTCCAACACACCATGGGGGAATTCTGTGCCTTCAAATGTTTCCTGCAAGCTCTGCATCCCAGGAGGGCCATATTGCCTTCTCTAGACTTCTCACAAATAACTTCTAACCTTCTGTTATTCTTCTGCATGCTACCCAACCACTGAGCTGACTCTTTTAAGAATTACCCCAAATTATTAAAAAATCTCTTTCACAAGCAACAGTGGCTGATCTAAAACCCATCAACACATACACCTAGTCAGGACAGTTTTCCTCCAGTTTTAGTTTAATCTGGCATTGTGTTGTTCCTTCATGGTGTTTTCTACAACTCTTGACACTCACAGCATCAGTGTCATTTCAACACTCTGGAATAACTCAGACTGTTTCTTCCCTACTTCAGTAAATTTTCCAGGTCAGTTATGAGCATAGGGAATGCTTTTAGTTCCACTAGTAGTGAAATCTGGTCAGTAATAACTGTAACTCTCTGGGGGGGGGTCAACCTGTGTATTTATAATGGATATATAGATGACATTATTCTATAAATGCTTATTCTGTAACAGTCTGGATGTAGATGCCTTCAGTGAAAAGACTTTTTTCAAGCTTTTGGAAATACAAACACCACATAAAGCAGATCCTTTTTCTCAATCTTCTCCTTCAAAGAGCTCTAACAGAACAACAATACTTCATCTTCCTTTGCAAAGAGGTAATGATTTTTTTTCTACTGATATTATATTCATTCATAACTGAGAAATGTTATCATTTTCACTATTCATAAAAATATGTATTGGCTTCGTAGAAATTGCCAAAGGTTGCACTTCTGAAAAAGGATGCAATCTCTTCTATCACTGGAATGCTGTGATGAAAGCTCTATGGGAAGCACAGAAGAACTCTCCTATTTGCATAATCTAATAAACAGAGATTGTTCCTTGAAATAAACCGAAACTTCTTAGAAAAGAGAAGGTGTGTAATGAAGAAGGCTCTTGATACAGAACTGTTGGAATCCAGGGCACACAGAATGTCTCTCTGCCTGTTTTAAGAAACTCTGACCCTCAGCAGAACTCTGCTTTTAACCTTCGTCCCTGGGAAAAATTGCCAAGACTTTGGGATGAGTTAGAGCACACAGGTAGTAATATGTAATAGTAGTTTATCACAGGGAGAAAATTTAGGGTTTTAGGATTTTAATATGAGAGTGAATAGGAGACAAGATGGAGAATTTTGGGTGTTGTCCCTTCCTCCTTCTTGTCCCTCTTCAGCTCCATTTTCTGTAGCACTTGTGGCACAAAGTTATTGGTTAGAGTAAGCAGTAATGTGGAAGTTATGTGAATAGATCAGTAGAAGTTATTGGCAGAAAAGCAGAAAAAAGGAGATGTTAGAAAGCAATCGTGTTAAACAGCTTTAAAAGGCCTTGGTTTGGGTGTTTGGGGTCCATTTTGTGCCTCGCTTCTCACATGCTGAGTCTGGTGTGCAGACGGTGCTGAACTTAAGGTAAGAATAAACGAAAACCTGAAGACCAAGAAATAGATTATGCACATTCTTCATCCTTGGAAAAGAACTCAGCAGGGGAACCCCCTCCTAAGGGCCCAGGGGGTTGGGTTCCCACTCTTGCTGGGACCACCAAAGAAACCCAGCACAGTACATCCAGATTTGGCAATGCCATGAATGAAGTTCTTAGTTCTGCAGTGCAGTCCATGGCTTGCAGAAGTGACGAAGGTGTCCAAGGTGCAGGCCACAGTCCCAGCTTTTACAATGTCCCACCAGGCTTGCTTTGGGCTGGGCAGCAATACTCCCACTACAATCCTTTATCTGCTGGATTTACACAGCTCCAGCTCTGTCAGATCAAGTGCACCTAAATCACAGCCTCATTATGCAGGAAAATTGTACTCAACTCCCAGTCTGTTGCCACAAGTGAAATACATCATTGCTGGTGTTACCATTTATCACAGAACAATGTGATTTGCCCTCCTACCAAGAGCTACTGCATCGCTTCTCTGGTTGCCATTTATGCCTAATATCAGGATGTGGGACACTACAACCTGCAGGAAATGCACAGTTTAGTGCCTGCACTAGTGTTTCAGACTAGTCCTCTTTAATCAATGGCTAAAGGAACAGAAGTGTTCCTACTGATTATTACAGACATGCTTTTAAAGGGCTCAAAATACTAAAAAGTTCCAGCCATTTGTTCATTTGTTCTGGCTCATTTCCAAGAGCAGTCCTAAAATAGGATCTGTGTGCACTTAATTGTGTTCAGGACATGGCAGGAGGAATGACAATGGTATGAAAAAATTACCACACAGCTTAGATCAATCATGACTCAATTTTCTGAGCTGGTGTTCTCCATGTGCCATGTGCTGAGTAACAACCAACTTCATTAAGCTAAAACGGATCTTCAGTAAAGCAACTGTTTACAGAGCAGCTGCAGCCTGGTGCTCCTGACACGTGCAGAGGGGGTGATTTTCTGATAACCCTTCCTTGCCTCAGCTTCTGTTTCCTCCCAAATTTACCATATCCAAAAGGACAAAGTGCTAAAGAGGATTCTGCAGGGTCTCCTCTATTTCTACCATGAAAAATACACCTAAATCCTTTTTTCATCATCTCTTCATTATAGTTAGTTCTGACTTTAGAGAAAGGATACGCAATCCTCCAGTAATTAGAGACCCTATTTCCAGTATTAATATTTCTTACTCTATTTGTAGCTGTTTTTTGGGGTTTTTTTTGGTTTTTTTTTTTTTTTTTTTTTTTTTTTAACCAGGTGCTGAAATACAGAACATCAGCACAAGGCCGATGTGATTAATGTTTTTCTCTCTGTTCAATCAAAGCTCAATCCAATGCTTCTTAAAAAACCTAAAAACCACAGCAGCTCTTTGCTTCTGCTTTTGATCTCCCTGCAAGAGAGTGACCACTACCAGATTCATTAAACACAGCTTGATGATTGCCCCCTGCTCAGGCTTTTTCAGCACAGTGCATCCACAGTAGCTCAGGTTAATCCTGCAATTCCTCCCGCTGTGCAAACAGCTCTGTCTGCTGGGAATGTGCTAATCAGGCTCCATAGGGCCCATCACACACCATAAACACGCCACAACAGCAGGCTGCATTTACCAATTTGCCTTCCATTCCTGCTGTTCTCTTCCTCTTCTGACTTCCAGCTCCTGTTTCCATTTGAAACAAAACTGTTTTTCTGGCAAGAACAGCGATATGTTAGGGAAAAAAATCCCAAAACACTCAAAAACAAAAACTGACTCTTTGCAAAGTATTCACATGTTATAGAAACATCTGGTTTTGAAACTAGTCCCAGCCCCAAAGCACCAGTATCACAGTCCTCCTATCTATTGAAACTCCAACATTTACAATACTTTCCAAACCTCAGTGGCAGTGCTTGGGCTCTAGGCCTTTTGTTTCCTAGCTCTGATGATTTTTAGTCAGCACACTCAGCTTCTTCACACCCTCCAGCCATCCTCCTCATGCATCTGCTGAGCACAGACTCAGCCTCTGAAGTCACCACAAAACCCTCAGTCAACCCCAATCACTCAAGTTTTTGTAAATATTCACACTGGATGTGATTCACTCTCTTTGTAAATCACTGGGGAAAAAGAAAGTTAAAGGTTCACCTCAAAGCAAACAAAATCTTTAAGGGACAGGATCCTATTCTCTCATAAGAGATGAAAAAAGCTACAGGCTCCAAGTTATGCTTCTCCAAGCACAGGAAATCCTGGTCCTGCAAGCTCATTACAACCTACAAATTGTGGTGGAAATGCAAGCACACCTGTGTGGAATGGAGAGGCATGCCCAAGGTTAACCACCACAAGGAATTATCTTTTCAAAGTTTAATGTATTAAAGGAGGCACAGGGCAGTTGGTTTTAATTTGAATAACTACCACATCTGACTTCACTGGTGATCTACAGAGCAATACTTACCTATTGGTAACAAGCATTTGCATGGCTTACTGAGGGTTCCTCTATTCCAGCCCACAGATCACAATTTCACCTCCCAAAATAGGAGCTGTTAATGCAAAAAAGAACATCCTGCATTTTCCATCCTTTTTATAACATCAACAACCATTTGGGCATCTTCTGCTTTCTGTACTGCACTTACCTGAATGCTTTCCTCAGACTCACAAGTGGAAAACAGCCCCAACAAGGTATTCCTTAAGACCATAACTGGATTTGCATCGCTTTAAATATTCCATACTCCCACCAAAGGAGTATGGAATAGCCCAAAACAGGCTATCCATGTTTAAAGAAACTCACTAAGCACAGAGCATGATCAAATTCCTACAGTTTACAAGCACATGCTGATAGTTCTCCTACAGTTTGCCAAAAAAGTGTTGAGACTGGTAGGGGAGGATTGACAGCAGCATCCACAACAGCTACATGCACTGCCAGCATTTCACAGTCAGTTTAGAAAGCACTTCAAAAGATACAACTTTGTTGCACAAATAAATGAGTGACACATTTTCCGTGTAAAAGCTGAGGAAAGAAATGTCAAGACAGGAACACAAATATCTGACTTTTCAAAGGCTGTATGTATTTTAGCAGACTAAACCAAGGGTGAATTACCCATTTTGCAGAGAAATATAATGACAGAGATGCTAGCAAAACATTTTAATTATTACAAAGAACTAAAAGCATGTTTAAGTTTCTTCTAGCCAGAAGTCTGAAACCCCAATGAGCATTTTGTTAAGATCTTCGTTGATTTTTCTGCCTCTGCTTAAGTGAAAAAACAGATAAAGACAGAGTTTTCTAGCAACCATGCTTATAAAACTTCATACAACACTCCTTTATCAACTTCAAATGTACAGAGGTTGGTGTTACATGCATAAAATGGAACAGATACAGATTTGTTGCAATAAATAGCATTACTTAGGGATTCAGGGTAAGATTTCAGAGTTCTTCAAAAGCACCAAGTTGGAAACTTTCCCCCACTCTGAAAAACCCCATACCTTGATAAATGGTACTGTCTTCTAGCCTTGCTGATACCTATCTCCTTAAGCTGGGGACTGCAGCAACTAGGTACTATGGCAGCTAAAACCTTTCCCATGCTTTTTTCTTTTCCAGCTGAATGTCATAGTATGAAATCCAAATACAATCCATCTCTGCTAGAAAAATATAACTGGACTGCCAGCTGACTTCACAGATTAAAAGAGCCTTCTGAAAGGAATTTATTCGGGTCATTCCATCCCAGAGCAATTTGCCCTATTTAGGTAGAAAACTAATTTATTAAGAATCAGAAATAAGCCTTGATTTGACTACATTTACTTCTCCCTATGTTACAAATCTGGAAGTGTCAAAAGCACAGGCATTCACAGATAATGTGATGCTAAAGAGTCCTCAGGACTGGAAATCCCCCTGCTCAGCTGTGGGACAGTCACTTAACCTGCTTTTACTCCCATCACTTTGAAATTCCTACCTCCAAAGAGCTTGCTTTCCTCCTAAGTGCACCAACAAAGTACAAAATTGCTTTCCATACAGGAAGGAAGCCAGGTCGTGGTCACAGGAGGCTGCCTGGAGGAGGGAACAGAAGGCTCCATGTGCAGCTGATCCCACTCAGGGGTGTTTGCTGCCTGCCTGGGCTCGGGTACAGATGAGATGGGAAAGCTCCCATTCTGTGATTCCAAATGCTTGACAGCAAGGGAAACTGCTTTTGTCTGAAAAAATTAATAGTGACTTAAGCAATTCAGTCAAGGAGTGTGAGAAACGACTGCTCACTTGAAAAGTTTTAAACTTTTTATTAAAGCTTAGCAAAAATTTACAACAAAAGGACTAAATAAGGAAAAATGACAGTGCTGAGAGCCCTTGTGATTAACAGCCACGTGCTCACCCACCAAATGGTTGTTCTGCCTTTTATACCTTTTATACCTGGTGTTGCATCAGGTAACACTAGCCCTGCCCAAAGGAATTACATAACCAAACAGTAGCCAGTGAATTGTAACTCTTTGGAATCCAAGTCTATTTACTCCATGTTACAAACCTCAAATAGGTTTTTGAGATACCTTGGGAAAGATTCACAATGCATTTAATTCTCTAACTACCAGTTCTTGAAAACTGAGGATAACAGTGATTCCGATAATTTGTTGAAATGAAGGTTTAGGAAGTTCAGGCAAAGCCCACTGCTGTGTCAAGGAAGCCTTCTTCTCTCTCCACTGCCCAGAAAAGGAATCACTTCTGTGATCCAGGTAGGACTTGCACACTTTGAGGCTCACCCACTTTTGCTGACTTTTCCTTCTGAGCACTTCAGAGTGGTTTGTACAAGTGAGTTTTGAGCAGCTTGGGCTGCAAAAGCCCCCTTCCTACAACAGAACCAGACCCTGGAAAGATGAACAATGTCTCTCTCACCACAGTGCAACAGCCCCCAGGCTCTGACCTCTCAGACAGAGCTTTGATCCAACAGCAGAGCTCTCACTCGGTTTCCTTAAATTCAGAAAGCTGAGCAAGTATCACAATGTAGTTTATTAATAGCAAAACCCTGCTAGCACAGCTGTGCCACAGTTAGGAGTGCAGAAGCTTTAAACTCCAGCTTCCTTAAATACAACACTCAATATGCTCCACTATAATTAATGGCCTCATCTGCTTACAAATCTGTCACCACTATTTTTGCAACTAATCTCTCAAATGCAAGGAAAATAGATGTTCTGTATGCAGAGATACTCTGGTTGATATCTCTGGGTCCAAAGTCTCACTAACACTCCATCATTGTCAGTGGAGCTTCAAGTATTAGATCTGCATATTCACCTGAGCAGTTTCTCTGTTGAAAATTGCCTTACCAGATGCTGCATATACTGGGATGTAGATAAGGCCAAATTTACAATAAGGGTTTAATAAAAACACCAACTAAGAATCTCCCCTAGGGAGGTGGTCTAGAGCTCAGGACTGTCTTTCCTGCAGCAGGGATAGATGGATCAAAAATAAGGCAGGATCTCTGGAGAGCAGACCTGTGCAAGGGGTGGTGAGGCCACAGCACCACAAGCAGCCTGCACAGAGAAAAATCAGGTTTGACCAAGGGACAGTTTCATTTGAGTTTATTCTGATCCCCACAGGAAAGACCCTGAAGACATGATGAGAGTGACAAGTAGTTCAGAGAAGGGTCAGAGCTGAGCTGTTGCTGTCCTTGCTTCAGCTTCTCCCAGGGGCCCAGCATCAGAGACAGAGTGAGCAGACAGAGCACAGGGTATTGTGATCACTTCTTGAGTGGGGTGATGAATCAGGACTCTTTGACTCCATTATCAGAAGGCTTATATTATTTATTAAAATGACTCTGTTGTTCAGAAGGCTTTTGGGCTGTAGGTGCCCATGTTCAGAGCTAACATGCTTTCTCCTTCATGGTCAGTACAAGACTCTTGGAATGCTTAGAATTCCAAGACAAGAATTGCTCACCTCACAGGTTAAGAAAGAGTTCTCATCTCCTCTGTGGGAGACAGAACAGCTGTACAGCTATGTCCTTGAAACCACACACACAGATTTGTTTCTACAGAAATCTGCTTAGAAGTGAGCTTTTCCCATGGAAGGAATACTCAGCAAGTTTCCATCTGAGAAATTTATAAAATGTCCACGACACACAGGGCAGGGTAAATCCAGGGCACACACACCTCCAGCCACACACCTGTGTGTGGCCTCAGCAGGTCACTTGTCCCCGTCTGCAGACACTTGCAGAGAATTTTTTTTCAGCAAAGTAACACCTGTTCTCCTATAATTCACACCTGATTTTGCTCTTGATAATCCCACCATGTTTTCTGACCCTTTTCTTTCTTGCAAGGCTCATTATCCTCTACCCATGCTGCATTTATGTCTTGGGTGTGCCTTCCCTTGAGAAGGTGTTATGGGTGTGAATGTACCCTAGCAAATAAAGCTTTGAAACACATATCTTAAGAGAGTGTTGGAGTTCAGAGCAACACTAAGACAAAACTAGAATATTCCTAATTCAATCTCTCCAATTCTTCTATAGTCTTGTAAAATGTCTTCGCTACAATCTACTTCAAGCTAGGCCAAGAAGGCTAAAATCCTTACTGGATGGATAGTCCATCAGCAAGAGACACAGGAAATGAAATATTTCCTTGATAATTCCATGCATTTGTTCTACAGGATTAACTTTGTTTCAGTAACTCCCCAGTTCAACTTCCTCAAGGAAATATTTATTTTAGCACATTGGATCAAGGCCATTTGTCTAGCATTCTATATTACTGGAAAAAAGCAAGTTGAAAAATGATGAATACCTCAAATTTTGGTCATCTGAGTCGCTGCTTTAGCAAAGAAAAAAAAAAAAAAAAAGGGACAAAAAAACTGGGTAGAATACATCCTCAAAAATTACCACAGACACACTTGAATTCCAGGCCATACGGTGAGCTACATATGTGCCACACATCTGTAAAGACAAGTAGAAGTCATGGATGTGTTGCAAGTGTCCTATCACACCCAGCAGCTCTGCAGGCTTCAGCCCCTGGCCATGGTGCTATAATATGTTGGCAACAGGATAATGCAAACCCCTGAGCCACCATGTGTTAAAGGTGCTCTCCCTCTGAGCTTGATTTCTGTGTGCTTCCCATGGGACAGATCCTCCCTCATACTGCTGATGCCTTAGGGTTTTAGCTTTTATATTTGCAATCCTGTACTGCATTGATGTATAAACCTAGACTCCATATGGAGTGTTAGTTACTGTCTTCAGATTTTGGTCAGACAAAACAATCCCTCTGGGCCTGAGGTCCAAGGACACCCAACAGCCTCAGGCCTCAAAAAGAAGTGAATAAACAGAAGTGATCTGGGGACAGCAAACTGGGGTAAATTACTTAATTACCTGAAGCTGTAATTGGAGAATTAATCCCTGATATGTAAATGGACCAAACTTATAACTGTCTGAAAAACTGACCACTGTCCATCCTGGGTGCAGCCTCTGGGAGGTTTCTGACTGCCCAGGGTGCAGCTATTGAAGGCCTTCAATAAATACCCACTTTATTCTCTGAATCTTGTCCAGCCTCTGTTCTAGGGAGCCACCCCAAGGCATCACTGCAGGACTGGAAAAGATAATTTTTTGCTATACTGAGTAAAATATCTCTGACAAAGAAAGGCAGCACTTGGTACTGTTATGTGTGCACATATGCAAACATGCAGTCAGGCCTGAGTAAGCTCACTCATGGCCAAGCAGCCCAGAGAAAGCAGATGAGCTGTTCAGGGGAGACACATACAACCCCTAGGAATGGAGAAATCATCCACAAAAATATCTCCTGATGAGCTCACTCTTTGATTGCTCCCTAGGGGAGAACAAGTCAGGAGTTAAAATTCCATATGCTATTTTCAGTAACTGCACAGCTAAATCAACAGCTTCTTTTGTTCTATATCCAATTTCTTTGCACTCCTAAGTCTTTACAGAGACTTTGAGAAGCTAACATTCACCTACAAAGAGAGCTCAAGGCCAAACTTCCCAGCAGAGGGACTGGACTTGAGGCTTGTCATGAAATGAGATTCACCCAACCCTTCCCTCCTTACCCAGGCTCTTGTGTTACTTCCACCACTGTCAGTTAACAAACACATTTTATATCTGTATGAAATACAATTTGTAATTGTATACACACAAGTTTAGAACAATGCCTCCTACATGAAATCCTCAAATCAAACCAAAACCACTCGTGCCAAGCACACAGCTCCACTTCCTTTCCTTAGTATGGACAGTCACATAAATGTAACCATCAGAGGGATGTTTATAATTACAAATCACATTACTTGTGTATTTAGGTAATTGCTCTGCCATAGCTGCAATTTTTACCTATAACCATATCAGAATTGATTTTGATTATCATTGAAGTCAAACAATCAAAAAGCTAGACTAAAACACTGAAAAAGAACTTAAAAATTTGTGCCAAACCTGCTAACTGGAAGCATCATCAGTGAAGTAATTAATGTTTTAATTTCACAGAACCACAAATGGTTTGGATTGGAAGGAACCTCAAGGACCATCCAGTTCTACCCCTGCCATGGGCAGGGACAACTTCCACTATTCAGGTTGATCCAAGTCCCTTCCAATAAATGGAAAGCATTTTGCACTCTCAACTGCTGTGATCTCTGTTCCTTGAGAGTTTTGGAATTAGACTCATTAAAAGAGAGCCCTCTTGCACTGGCAAAGAAACAAATTACATGGTCTATCCTCTCTATTCCTATTTCCTCTGAAGTATTGCATTGAGACATTGAAGTAATATAGTGTGTGTTCACTGAAGGCTGCAAATTTTCTGCTTTGCTGCTGCACTGCTTGCAGCTTCAACATAAATTCTGCCTCTGCTGTACTCACAGGCAGGAGAGCTGGGACCTGCTCCACATTAGCATGAGAAAATATGAAATACTTCACCATTCTGGCTCCTACACAAAGTGCTGTGCTGTCACCACTTGGCTGGCCAGAGTTCAACAGTCACAAGCTGTAAATTTACAGCTCAAGTTTAGACTTCAAACATTTGCTTT
The DNA here is from genome assembly GCA_013396995.1 of Dicaeum eximium. NCBI lineage: Eukaryota > Metazoa > Chordata > Aves > Passeriformes > Dicaeidae > Dicaeum > Dicaeum eximium. The sequence goes on along the minus strand of VWZP01002199.1, from coordinate 698,662 downwards.
AGTTTACCTGTACAAAATCTAAGTCATTTGCTACAGATTCAAAGTGCCAGAAGGACTCTCATACTCAGCAGAGACAGCAGCAACTGTTCCACTGACCAAAGGTCCCAGGAAAAACTTTACTGCTCCGTTTCAACAAGTGGTACATACAAATAATCTTACATTTTTAAGCAGCAAAAGCCTCACAACATGTGGTTTACAGCACATAAGTATGTCCAGGACCTTTTGCCAGGGATGAGGTATGAAGCAGTGGTTTAGAGTGCCAGCTTTATTCCCATGTACCCAGCAGAGCTGCAGCAGTGGGCAGAGGGCAGCAGGAACACTGAGAACAGCCCCAGCCAGGTGAGAGTTACCTGCAAAGCCAGCAGTGCACACCCCAGAGCTGCCAGCTGAAGCTCCTGTGCCAGCCCTGCACACCTGCAGCACAGCCAAGGCTCTGCAGCCACATTCCCAGTGCTGCTCTGCACTGTGCCAGCAGATGCAGCACTCCCAGCAAACTGCTGGAATTACAGAGCTGGCTCCACGCTGATGCTCTGGCACGTTCAGCATCCTTTCTTGTGTGTTCCTCAACCTCTCTGCCTGAGCTTGTGTGAGAACAGATTTTCAGGGAAGTGTAATAGGCAGTGCCAGCTGAAATTAACCCTGTTGTTTCATTATACAGCAGCTGTAGCCATTCAAGACAAGACAAGACAAGACAAGAAACTGCAATTTAAGTTTTCTCTACAGAAATCTTATCTCACGAACCATACACTGGCATTGAAGATCCACCATTAAAATAACCAAAAAAAGAAGGTCCAAGTTAAAATAAAATCATGAGCTACATCCTCTGCTTAAATGATCATTAACTAAGTTATCATCTGCTAATTCTTCCAGCTCATTCAGATCTCTCTGCTAAACATGTAAAATGGCCTCTTTGGTGGAGAAGGATAAAGGGGCACTGGCATGGCAAAGAACTTCAGAACTGGAAATAATTCAAAACTCCTGAGAGCATCTCTTAACTCTACTTTCTTCCTTTAATAGCTACAGGATCAAGTTTTGTTTAAGAAGAAAAACAAGCATTTCTTGAGGAAATTTGAGGTAGCAGCTGAGATACATTAGGCCAAATTTAATAAACCACAACAAAGGCTTTTATTCATTTAATAAAATTCCATTTTAATAAAATCACATTTCTTTGCAGTAATCATAATTTAAATCTTTCCTAAATATTCCCATTCTAAACTAGGACAATATTTGATACGGTTGGGGAAAAAAATGGTAAAAATTGTGGCAGATGTATCAACCCAAAAGGTTAACACTAATGAATCTATTGAAAAAGCAGTTTAGCACCATTTACTGCCACCATGACAAATATGACAGGTCTGCAAATGGACGCATTGGATACCTCATGTTCACATCCATGTCCTGTCAGGTCCTCCTGTGGCTGATCAAAGTGTAGCTTTGATTGCTGTGACTAATAAATAACCCAGGCTAATAAAATTGCTGTATCCTGTAACGATGACAGGGTGAACACTATCTTAATTATAACTATTTCAGAGCCTCATCCATCAATCAGGGATGAGCAACACTTCTAAAGGCTCACAAGAGGATAGACCCAGTGCCCAGCCAAAAACTTGCAGAGATGATCAGCAATGCTCAGGAATGCTCCCCTTTGCTTCATGGCATGTGTAACCCTGGTCATGAATCACTATCACAGTTCTGGGTGCAAAATGTGCTCAGACTTGGCTTCCAGCTGCCCACAGAGTGAACTACCATGCCACATTTGCTGGGATGAGCACAGCAACCTTCCATGGAGTTTGGAAAGATAGAAAACAGTTACTGGGATACACAACTGGTATTCCAATTTGAGGCTTTTAGCATTGGAAATGCAAGTGCAAGGCCATGTATTATCCTGTGCTGGCACTGACCCAGACACAGGCCTGACACCTCAGCACCCAAAAGCTTTATCATAAGAATGTGTTTCCACATGTGAAGGGGTCAGCCCTGGACCTGCTCTGTTAGCTATGCAAATTAAGTGAAAACTACAGTATTCAGGCTTTGGAAGGTTTCTCTGAAAACAGAATGAATGGTAGCAACAATCACCTCTTCCAGTTTCCATCCAAAATAAATGTATTCACGGCATCGTGCTAGAGTTTCTCAGCTTGAGCTGATACTGGAAAAATCTCACAACTTATTAAGAAGTTAACTGTGAGGTGGAGGTAAAGTTTTACATGCAATTGTTCTGAAACCCCAAGCTTACCTGCAGTCTTTTCCACCAATTCTCATCCTCCTGGAATTTAGTGAAACTTTATGTTCACAGAGTGGTAGTTGCAGGGAAATGAACTGTCCCTTCTCAGTGTGGGATATAACAACTAAACAGCACCTCTTGTCTTTTATTTCTGTGCCAAGCACATTCCTGAAGTCACACTTCTTAATAGTGTAAATGCAGCAGAGTTCAGGCACAGTTCAGTTCCAGTAGGAGCTGGAGCAGAGGAAAGGTGTCTGTCCCCTTTCCTGCCCTGCACAGTGACTGGGTGTTGATCAGAGCAGTGGCACCACTGTACTCAATAGTTTGGAAAGTATTGCTATTCCAGTGCTAATGTTATGTATTCCTCTGGAGGACTGAGCAACATTTCAAATAACAAAATGATGAAAAGGGAGTCTCTACTCCTGCAATAAAGCACAGACTGCAGGAGCTGTCAACATATTAAGGTCTAAAACTCAGGGTAGCATTACCATGCACACCCAATACACAGCACAAGCTCCTGAGCGTGAGGGCAATGCAAAAAACAAAATTACTTCATTACCTGCTTGTCACAGCCAGAAGCCAAGGCAAAAAAATGGAGATTTGAAGACACGGGCATAGGGACACTGACCTCAGCAGGAGACTGAATGGCAGCAGGGCACCAAGACTGCAGAGGACTAAGGCTGGACAGGCAAACTGCTTCACTTTCATTATCATCCAAGGAGGAAAAGCAGAAAAAAAAAACCAGATAAAAAATTGTAGTGCACTCCAGCAGGGTAGTGAAGGTCAAACTCAGCAAGAGACAATGCATGCTAATGAATATTTTTCTCACTTCTTGGAAGATTAGATTCAGCACATCTCTAAATCCCACCAATATATTAAACTGCTCCAAAAAAAGGATTTATCAGACATACAAACTATGGAAGTAACTTATTTTGTCCTGGCAGAGCTTCTCAAGTGCAAATATCAAAAGAAGTCTTAGGACAGGTAGCTATAACAGAAAAAATAATTATCTCATGGAACAGGAACTACCACTGTAAGGAAACAGAGCTAACAGTCAACACTCCTCCCATATTAAAAAAAAAAAAAAAAAATCTAATTTATGTTGACACATGTAACATGATTCCACAGGCACAGGAGTACAAAATCTTCTGCTCATGACCAGACCTGCTCATTTAAAAGCTGGGAGGATGGAATAGAGCCCTGTGCCAGTGGATCAGAAGGCCCTCAGAACCTCAGATGAATGAGGGGCACATGCATTTGTTCACTCCATGTACATGGGTTTAGACCAGGACAGCAACTGCTCAACTGCTGACATTGTCCTCTGCCCAAGGGCAGTGCACGACCAGACCCAGAGCAAATCCAGAGAGGGAGATGCAGATAAAATGAGCAGTAAAGAACTAAAAATTGTGTTGAACAATAATGCAATACAGACGAAGCAAAAAAACAAAACAAAACAAAACAAAACAAAACAAAACAAAACAAAAACCAAACAAAAACACCAACGCCCCCAAAACACCCAAAAAACCCTCCCCCAAAAAAAACCCATAGCCCCAGAGACACAAAAACAGTTTGGGAAATATGGGATATTTTCACTCTTATTGCCTTTGCTCCATCAGACATGGAGCAGAGATGGGGAGGAGGGCAAGGAATTGTGCACAGGGAAGAGCTGTGACAAAGTCTCTGTCCTGGCCCTGGGACAGGGATCCCTGCACTGCTGTCACTGTGACACCTCCAGCTGCACAACTGCTGCCAAGGACACAAACACCTCAGCATGGGAGGGCAAAGAGCTGAGCCTCAGGGCACTGAGCCTGCCCCTTTCCCAAGTGCTCTGAGGAGTTTGTACAGACTGAGCCTTTTTCAGGCCTTAGGACACTGCAGAAGACAAGGACTGAATCTCAGTTTGTGAAGTTACATTATTAAGTCAATTAACATTCAAATAGTTTATTTTTATTACACCATAACAGACAGGAATCTGGTACAGGAACAGTCTCCTGGCTTTTTCAGCTGCCAGTTTTTCATCCTTTAATGCACTAAGGCATATTTTCCCTTCAGATATCACAGTTAACAACACAGTATAACTAAAGAAGAGAATTTCAAGAACTTGTGAAACCAGCATTTCTACTTCTTAAAGAAAACCTGAAATTTTTCCAGATTCTGCTCCAGTCAAATTGATGCCTTCCAAGGATAACCCTGCAGAAGAGGGCATAAAATGATTAGTGGGTGGGAACACACTGTGAGCATAAGAACTGATAATGCCACTCCCTAACAAAAAAACCCCAAAACTTTAAGTTCCATGCTGTACCCACTGAATTCCCAGCTGTTAATCTACCTATAAAATATGCTGTAGGTCTTCCAAGCCAAAGACTGTGAAGATGGACAGAAGGAAAAGGAAGGAAAGTATGAGGTAACGGTGCAAATGACCACACAATATAATTTATTTTATTTCTGTGTGACCATGCCCAAAGAGCTGGAACTTGGAGTGACTTGTGTAGAGGAAACACCACCCTGAAGGTCTCAGCTATCTACTCACCCCCACACTAAGCACACCCTGCCATTTCAGCATTTAGGTAATTTAATCTTCTCGTTGTAATTTCAGCCTTCACCACAATCTGCCTTCAGGGTGGGACCATGCTCAGAGCAGCTGTGAACCAAACAATCATTTTCATATTGAGCTGTTTTAATCTCTTTCCATTTTTCCTCCTTCACTACAGCACAGGTCTTCAGCTGTTAGTTCTTGGTTTAAAAGCAGGGAGCCATGTCAGATAATTAGAAAAAGGTCTACCTGAGGGCTTTCCTGGGTAATTTACAGCTTGACTAACCTATAAAAAATTATAGGGAAATAAGTCTGTGGTACCTAAAAGTAATGGTTGTTTGTTCAGTTCAGCACTACTTAATTACTCTTCCTTTAGTTCAAAGCAAAAAGGAAATAATTTATTCTTCAAAACATTTCATGAACTAATTTAAAATAATTGACTTTGAAAGAAACTATGAGGATGAAAAATGTGAAATTCTCAGTATATTAAAAAGCAATACTAACAAAAAAACCCCACCCCTCTTCTGTTTTATAGACATAGGATGGTTTCCCCTCTAAGGAGGGTACAGGGGTCTAGTAAGTACATGAGGTGAATGAAACAAAAATAAATGGAATTGTGGCTTAAAAGACTGATAGGTTTGTACTTGACATGTGGCTGTTTGGGACAGCCATCCTGGTTGGAACCCATCATGTTGTTACTGAGAGCCATGAAGGAAGCCTCAGACTAATTCAGGATATCACACACTTCTACAAACATGTTTTTGAATGAGTTTCAAACCTCAAAGAGTTTAGAAACCGAAAGCTATTTTAAACCTAAAAAGCATCTTTTCCCATTTGTACCACAATTAGCAAATAAAGTAAATACAAACTGGCATTTGGCCTGTGTGCATTAAAAATCCATCTTTCTGTGTTGCAGCCCCTGAACTTTAAGAGACCTCATGGGGGAGAGGGCTTACAGTGAGATATTGAGCAGGGCCAAGATTCTGGGGGTCTTTTCCATTTGACAATAAGTGTTGGCATGGATGAAAGTTTGACAAGAAAGTATCACAGATATGTGTGCTTGGCAGAAAGATTTTTGAATGTAGAAACTGAGAAAGGAATGGAGATGGAAGCAAGTTTTGATATAGAAGAGTAACAAAGGCCTAAAGGAACTGCTGAGCCAGTCTTATTGGAGAACTAAGAAGGCAGAGGCTGTGTTAGTTAAGAAAGGTTTTTATGACTTAGAACAAAGGATAAGCCCACCTCAAACAGAAGATGCTTTTACCAAGCAGAAAAATAGAAGTAAATAGACATGCTGATGTTGTAAGTAGAAAAAAGGTCTCAGAATTTTCCACTGCAAGAAAACTGAAAAACCATTTCTAGCTTAAACTGTACCACACTAACTTTTGTGATTGGAGAATAGTAACATGAATATTGTAATGTTAGTAGTTATGATAGGCTATAGGTAATAGTAAAGGTATTGATTGGTGGTTATGTATTAACATAGCAAAGAAAAGTATATCATGTATTGTAAGCAGAACTAAGATGACTTCAGCCTTGCCCACAGCTGTGGCTGATGGTTCAGGCTGGGCTCTGTCACCCACGACCCGTGATTGCTGTCTGGATACAATAAACAGCATTTTACAGAGCCCTCTGGAGTCCTGCATCTCTAGGTATGGCTCTTACAAATAAGAAATTGGAATACAGGATTCTTTCTCCCATATTGCAGTAATTTCATTGCAAAGAAATATATTCCATAAAGGCATCTGATATAATTCCAGAGTGTTGTAAATGCTGCATCTGACCCCATAATGGCCATTCTACATAGAAACTCTGAGCTCAGACCGAGCAGAGGAAGAGGGAGAGTAATACAATATATAACAAATGCAAGAGAAATAGATGCCTACCAGGAGCAAGATCTAGTCTTTAATTTGCAAGCTGTACTAACTCCACAGCCACGCTACTTTTGGAACATACTTTATGTCCCCAAAAGCAAAGCACTTATGGTGTATACTAGGGAAACAAAAATACTCTGTTATTCAAGCTGAATTTTTGAGCTGAGATGCCATCTGGACAGAGATGCTCTGTCCAGACTTAATTTCCTAACAAATTCATTTTGCCCATTTGGTCAACATACTTTTCCCTTTTCTTGCAATTTTAATAACCTAATTTATTCCAGAAACATTTTTAAAAGTGAATTTCCAAGTGAAAATAATCTGTGCAGAGAATACTTGTGTGCTTTTCCAAAAGAGGCAGAAAAAATCTTCATGGCACGACTTTTGGATTCCCTGCTACAGAACAGAATGCAGAGCTTGCCAGCAGCCTGCAGAAAGGTATTTACTGAATACATAGAAGAGAAGGCAAAGAGAACTACAAAGCTCATTGATATTCCTCAGAAACAAAGAGGATTAATTTATTTAATAGATTGCTGAGCTACCAATTTACACCTGATGCCTAAGTGCTTCCTCTTTCCTCCTCCAACTCCCATTCAGCTGAAACCCATCTGTTTCTGCCTCTCACTCTAGCTGCAATCTGGTTGTTGTTTGTGCTGGGGGTTTCTTTTATAGTTCTTCTGTAGAAGTAATTTTTGCCTTCTCCATGCAAATTCTGCAGTTATGAAGAAGTAACAGGCTGTGGAGGGGACAACAGCCAGCTTCAGACCATGGGTCAGATCTTTACAGCTGTTTTTTGGCTTTGGGTTTCTGTTTAAAGCCACTTATGCAAAGACTGTGCCTCCTCTCCCTCTTGAGTCTAACCTCTAGTTTTTCCTCACTTTTCTGAATAACACCAGAGGAATCAAAGGTAACTTGGTTCCTGTGAGTTTTATCAAGACTGAAAGGCAGAGAAAGAAAAGCTTGTAAGTGTTCAGCCTGGAGAAAACTTCCCAACGCAGCCTTCCATGAGACACCCAGAAAGAACACTTGAGCTGTGGAGGAAACAGCATAGAAGGCATCAGAACCAGTAGCTGTCAACCCCATGACACATCTTTAATAAAAATGGTTTTCAGGTATTTCTGCAAGCACAAGAACATAATTTTTCCTCTCTTATTACAGCTCTTCCCAACTGCACATCACTTCAAATGGATCTGTAACACTTACTTGCACATCTGAGCTGTTTCCATTGAAGAATGGCATTTAAAAGATGCTGAATTGATGATTTCACACGAATCTTGAACACAGGAACAGTGTGCAAGCACAGCAGTCACAAGCACCCTGCATATATTCCTTAACCTTCTGCTCAAAAAACAACTACAATTAGCAGAGATTTGTGAAAACAAGGGTACAAAACTGAAAAGGTTGAAGAAAAGGTTGAAGCCAGTCCCTCCCTCTACACTGGTGAAGGCTGAAGCAGTCAGCATACATGGAAAATAAAACTGTTCAAATCCAGGTATCAGGAGCAATATTAAAAATAAATAAATACTGGCTCAAACTGACACTCTAATTTCAGGTTTCATCTCAAGACAAGCCTGAGGAACACAGCAGGTTGTGGTGGCAGATCATATTTATTTTGGAAAAGGCCTGGTGATCTGCTCCTGCCCCTTGCACCAAGGAAAAGAAGGCTGTCAGTTAAATGCTAGAAAACTCAGTCTGACCCTAACCCTGATCTCCTGCCACTCCACAGCCTATCAAGGCAATCCTAACCATTGGGAATTAAACTGCTTTCTTGACAGACTGAAAACCTGACGAGTAGGGAACTCATGGAAATAAATTTATCTTCCCCTCCTACTCAGCAAGCATGTTCCTGGTGATCAGAGAGGGAGTACATTAGTGCTTACACACAGCATTAGCTCCTGGAATGCTCTGAGGCATTCTTAGGTGTTATCAACTTCCTGGATGTAAAACTATGGGTACATTTAGTCTGGTATTTGAGCAATCAAGAATTCCATTCATTATTGCTCTGATTCAATGACCTTACACACATAATCAATGGCTAAACTGATAAATGGGAAGAGTTCTTAAAAATCTATTCCTTGAGTGCTGCAACTAAATGTTTTGTTCTCGATAGCTGTAATTTATAATTTAGTGACAAGAACATTTGTTCCAGCTGTTCAGACCTATTTCACACAGGAAAGAAGGGAGCATGCTGTATTTCCAAAGCCAGACACTACATTTGGATTGGGAACTGCTTGATTTATTTATCATATCAAGTTATTAGCTAATTCAAAACAATCAGAAAGCATTTTTAATGTTCATTATTAGAATGCTCATAATGGGAGTTATGAGTCCGGAGTTCTTTAAGCCTTCAGAAATAATGAAATGCACAGAAAAAAAGTAAAACAAACTAGTAGCTTTTAACGTCAGGGCATAATGTTTTCACATGGATAAGTAAATTCCTCCATTTAACTGGGATGATTCATGCCATGTATGCTCTATACCAGCGCCTTAACATTCAGTTCACATGTTACTGTATCTGATCTTTATGGGTCTAATAACATTTCTAGTGTTTCTTATTTTCATTTCCACTTACAGCTAGCAAGGAGTACCTGTCCAGGTGTCCCAGCAGTTCTAGGGATCAGGCACACAGCAGCACACTAATCTGAATTCAGTAATCCCAGCCCAGGTAAAGAATAAGAAACTTCTTTACCTCCATGAAATCAGTTTGAGGGATTGGACGGAGACGTTTGGCCTTAAACCTTCAGTTTGTGTTGAAAGAGTACAAATCAACAGCAAGGTTGCTCCTGTTTGAGGGAGCTGTCATGTTCTGAAGAATCTGCAGGATATTTTAATGGCTATTGGAGTTTCTCTCATTTACATTCTCTCATCCCTCCTGCTGTGCATGTGGGGCAGAGGGTAAGTTCACTGCTTCACTGAGCATCTTGGCTCCCCGGGGCTGGGAGGTGTTTTACATCCTGTCCTGGGAAGCCAGTTTGCTGCATTTGAATGTGGATGCCTGGAGGCCACGAGAACCAACAGAGATATTTCAAATTGATGTAGGTACTTGGTAAAGCTGGGAGGGTTTATCCTGGTCAGTGGTGCAGCATGCATGGCCAGAGTTTGACCTGAATGGTCAAGCGCCCATCTCCTGGTGGTGAACAATTCTCCTGGTTTCCTACTGATATGGCAACACACACAGCTACTTGGAACTGCGACTGCACTCGTGGAAATCTTAAATTCCACATGGCATTACATTTCTCAGTGTAACTTTGTAACAAGATCAGTCCTGTGTCCTGACCAGAGGACACATAATCCACTTTACCTAAGAATCTTTAAGTAAAGGGAAGACCAGTAAGGCACTGAAGGATATCAAGATGGAAGCCCAATACTACAGCCATGTATCCTAAAAATGAACTTACTCATATCTGCACTAAGCTAGCTGTGAGAGCCAGGCACTCAGAAGTGGAAAACATGTGAAGTTTTTCAGTATAAATAAAACTTACTGATTCCACAAAACATTCTCCCCTAAATCACTCTTTATAAGAGTGAGATTCCCAGCACCACTGCCTCCAGATTAACACACCATTCCTAGCAACTTCCATGTGTGGACATGTACTCTCAGCTACTCCCCTAACCTCTTTAGTCTCTATCCATACCATGCTTTTACTTTTCATCTCTGAAAGTAACATGAAAAGACTCTTCAAAGAAAAATTTCAATACTTTCTGAGATTTTTTTCCCTTCTACAGTTGCTTATAAAGGGTCAGTATGTTCTTTGTAATTTAGTCTTTTGTTGCTTGGAATGCAAAAGCACAGACTTTATCAAGAGCCTGGCCGTGACCCAGCCTTAGCTGAGTTGTTTTAATATTGTAAAAGCATATGGGACACTCTCACTTTTATCTTTTGGTTTCTGTAGTCTTTTAGAATTACTCACAACGTTTTGATTTTCACAATACTGCTGAAACTAAAACACAATCACTGCAAACCCAAACACGCTGTTCCCGTTTCATTGCCTGGGGCTGCAATTTCCTGCCCTGTATCTCCCAGTGAGAGGCAGCCTGGATCCCTGCCTGGGGGCTGGGGTCCAGCCACTCACACTGGAGATGCTGTTCAGACCTTCCCCACTGTCCCACACACATGGCTCTGAGCTAGTGACAAAACAAATTTACTGCAGGACTCTTAAAAACAAGTTGCTGGGTGAGGATTAGCCCCTGTCAGCTCAGCTGCCTGAATTCTGACTCAGGATTAGCTCTAGAGAGGGTGAGCAGAGATCCTGATGGGAGGCCAGCTCTGCTGGGAACTGTTGCAGCAGTGGTTTCCCAAATTACCTCAAGCCAAACATAAGACAGCCACAGAGGAGGCAGAGGAGCCCACACAGCCCACTGTGCTGCCTCTAGCAGTGGCCAAACCAGGAGCCAGGAAGGCACAGAACAGGTCACACAAATAGCAACACTTACCCTGAACCTGACGGCTTAATTTCATGTTTCCCAGGTCTTATTCTGAATTAGAGACATCAAACTCTACCTATTCCCTCCATGCCACATGACTTCATAGCCTTTATTACCACTTTCCTCAAGAGTCTCTTTTGCATGCTGAAGGGCCTCGGGCTCACTGCTCATTTCTTTCACAGAGCCCATTCCAAGATTTCAAAGAGCCTTGCTGTCTTCTCACTGCTACATCCAGTTTTAGTGTATTTGGGACTGGACTGGAAGCAAAGGAACCACAACTGCATACAGTATTCAGGAGGCAGAAGTTCTGTGCATTGATATTAGCACGTAATTAGCAATTAATGCCTCCTCAAGTTGCTCTCTCTCATTGTCCTAACAACTCTAGTATTTGAGATACCTGTTGGATCATTCCTGAGCACTGAGATGGCATTTCTCTCATGACTCAAGCTCTTATCCAAGGAACAGCTCAGAGCACATCCAGTTCTTCCCCACTCTGATTCCCTGCCCCCTGTATCCAAGGGATGTATCACTCTGCTTATCTACACAGCCTGTCTGTATTTCACTGCCCACTCCCTCAGGTTCTCTGGGCTCTTACAAAATCTTTCTGTCATCATCAATAATTCAAAGCTATTGAGGACAGCAATGAACAACAAGTGTTCAATTCTTCCCAAATCATTTATGCATCTGCTGACTACCATGGGTCCCAGAACAGATGCATTTGCTATTTCATTAGAAAAGCTCTGACATTTTGCACAGACTGACTACACATGACAGAAACCAGGCTGACTCTTGTCTCTGCAGCCTGTAATTCCATTCTCAATACACCATTGTATTGCAATTTCTTCTTGTGCACATGCCAAGCCCTTCAGCCTGTGGTTTCCCTTATCACATTTCTAGAAAGCCATATCCCATTTGCCATCTTTCAGTCTTCAAGTACCAGAGTATTTCTGTGGAACACCACAGTTAGTCTTGCTATTTAATTCTTGAATTACTACAGAAAGCTTGGGTTAATAAATTACTTGGCAACTTCTATTTGATTCATAAATTCCTCTACCAATTTGTCAATTTGAAAGAGACTTCCTGATGAATTCTTCTTTAAGAAGTGTACCAGCACAGGGAACTGCCATTTCTTCACAATGAGCAACAGATGCAAAGAATTAATTTGTCATTTCTGAGCATTTACCAGCCCTAGAGATTTTTTTGGCAGGCTCCCTGATCTTGATGTTTTTGAAGATTTATTTTTTACTAGTTTCTGATGTCTTTTCCAAATTCTCTTCTAACTCCTTTTTTCCAGTCTGCCTTGTTGCATTTCTACATTTAAGCTGTCATTTTAAAAAAAATTTTGCTCATTTAGATAAATTTTTAGGCTTTTAGAGGACTCTCTCTTGCTTTCAACAGCAACCATCATGCTGCTATTAAGCAATGACTCTTCCTATCTGAAGTGTTTCTCACTAGGTGGGAAACATTTGTTCTCTGCCTCCAGTATCACATCCAGTGCAATCTGTAATTTCCAGCCTCCTGTCTAACAAGCTGGCTTGAGCTATTTCCCCATCTCCACGTGCCCCTTGAAGTGGAGCATCGTTACTCCACGTCTCAGGGGTCAGCGATTGTTGCTGTTGGAGCCCCATCAGGGTGAATCAAGACTCTTGACTCCAATATCAGAAGGCTTATTTATTTATTAAAATGACTCCATTGTTCAGAAGGATTTGGGCTATTTCTGCCCACGTACAGAGCTGGCATCTTGCTTCTTCCAGCTCCATACCCCAACTGCTAGAATGCCAGAAAATGTTTACAAAGTCAGAGAGACAGCAATTCTTTATATCATAGGTTGGAAAAAGCAAACCACATCTCCCATATTGGGAGACAGGGCAAAAGAATGCATTTTGTCTTTGAAACACACACACAAAGATTTGAAATCTGCAGAGGAAAGTAACTTTCCTATAGAAGAAAAAACTCAGCACATTTGCATCTAAGAAACTTATAAAATGTCCAGTGACAGAGCATGGCTGCAACACATTATTTGGCTTCTGTTTCTCCTCCACGGATCCTGGAACTAATTAAACTATTTCTGCTTTTGGACTGATGCTCTGAACCAGGTTTGTGTACTATTCAGCACTAGGAGGGACCATTTTTGGTTAGAGAAGTAGAACTTAGGGCATTATGATGGGGCCAAAAGTGACAAGAGTTTTCACATTGCAATAGGGCAGCTCCAAATATTGATACCACAGACAGTGGCTCCTTTGAACTCTACAGGGCAGGCTGTACATCCTGACTCCTGTGATCATGGCAGGCCAGCCCTGCACAAGCATCTGACCCATAATCACCCACCAGGGAGGGTGGTTATATTGGAGGTGCCTGGGGTAAGCATTCAACACTTTTTTCACCAGCACACAAAAAAACCCCATATAACCTTTTAACCACTGCTTCTGTAGATTTTTGTATCATGTTAATTTGGCTGAAGTTAATGTAGTTAGGGCGATTTTGAAGATGCAAAAGTAAGTTTTTAAACCCAGCATGCACAGCTAAGCTCACTTTTGAGTGTGCTCTGCCTTCCTTCACAGCCTGAGGCAGTGCCACGTCATGCAGCATAACAGTGTTTGTAAGAGAGAGCCCAGGAATATGAGACTGTCCTGACTCCCAAGATGCAATTTCTATTTCTGTCTCTGCCACAAACTTGCTCTGTGACCTTGAGCAAGTCATCAGATCTCACTGACTCATACTAATATCTCCGAGATATGTGGCATATCTCTGAAAAAGGGTACTGCAAAGCTTTAATATCTGCAGACGATTATTATATGCATAAATCCTCATCATCATTTTCATCACTATTTTCATCTCTCGCTATTTCACTTTCATTCCAGAGATGAAGCAGAAAGCTCAGTGGGAATACACAGAATAGATACTGTTCCAGAGGAAAAAGCAGAGACCACATTTGCTGTGCCCAGGTTCTGCCAGACAAGGGTGCCTCCCAGGTCACTGTGAATATCAGAGCAATCCACTGCAGGCATCAGAGCTGGGGGCACTGAACCTGCTGAGGACACAGCTCCCTGTGCTCACCACAATACTGGCCACACAAAATAAGGAAGAGACTGAAGAAGAAGGATCCTGCAAAGCTTTGAGATGTGCAGAAGGCTTTAAAGCACCTGCTATTGTGAGGAGAGCACAGCTCAGATAATGGGCAGAGGAATGGGCATGGAGGAGATGACTCTGGTGTGGCCACTCATCAATTAGCTACAGAGCACACAGCTTTTTGAGGCAGCACCTCCCCACCTACTGTGCCAAACTGCTTCCTGCCATCATTTAATTTGGATTTCTCAATATAAATTCCAAATAGACTTATTTTTAAAAAAAAAAAATCACCTACAATCCTCAGAAATAATAACTAGCAATTGCAACACTTGAGTTTATATTTTCCAGGTCACCTTTATTTCATGTTAGCAAGCAGAGGACAAAGCAAAGGGAAGGCATGGGAAGCTCTCCTCTGGAGAGGATTCTGTCCTGGGAACTGCAAGTGAATTGCCTTACAAGTGATCATGCAATAATGTAAGAAACAGCTCTAGCCATGGCTAATGTCAACATTAGCTGCCTTACAAACAGCCAAGCACAAATTCTGCTTCTGGTTATTGAAGCCAGTGCTAAGCTGCTGATGTTTGTTGTACACAGCCACAATTGCCCACAAAATACCCAGCCAGAGGGATCACCTAACACTGAGGGAATTGGATCTTGGAGGTAGCACAGAGACCAAAATACCAGCAGGAGCTCTGTGCAGCATCATCAGCTGTTACAGTGAGAACAAAGATCAAATCCCTGTGACCTTACACTTAGTGCCACTCTTAAATTGGTAACAAAAAGCAGCACTCTGAACAGGATGTGCTGAATTCCAGCTGTGGGGAGAGGGACCAGAAGGACACTTTGCCCACTCTGAAATTCTGTGCAGAAAATCTAATGGCATCTCTGTCACCCTGATTTTTCAGCCTTCTGATGTGTTCATTTCTGTGATGGAGTTTCTCACCCTGGTTCATGTAAACACAGCACATGTTTTGCTAACTGTCCCTTTGTTTTTCCTTCCTTTCTCCTGGGTGGAGAAGGTTTGATGGACCTTTTCCCTAACCAGTGTGGTCAGAGAGGTGGTGACCTCATCCTCCAATCCATGGCCGTCCCCAAAACCCTACATAACACTAAGTGTGAATATAAACTTGTTCTTTCCTGCCCTGGAAAAGAGCAGTGTCTGTGTCATTCTTGTGGTGCTCCAGTGTGACACATCTCCATGTCCATCAGTTCCAGAAACCATTCTCCAGCCCTGTGTAGTACACCAAGGCTCACAGCAGAAAGAGTTTCTGCCTTTGGTTGTCTTTTGAGGCTTCCCTGGCTGAACGTGGATCCTCCTTGTACCTCCTCGCTCACTGCTGTGATATCCACCCTCTCTGTTTGCTGAGACTGAATAAATCAGAATGAAAGTTCACATTCCTAAGCCCCCAATATATTATAAATTCCCCATGCTGCTCAGCAGCCTGCTCTTCCAATCAGTGACTTTGCTGATCTCTCCTGACTCCACATATATGTAAGAAGATTAGAGGCAAATATAAAATAATCTTTAATAATAGATTTTGTATGGTAAGTAGGCATCTTTAAACATATTACAGGAATGAGAAAATACCGCTCTTCTAGTACTCGAATATTTATGCACATACAGCCCTGGAGTTCTGCCCTACTTTACCCCACACATTTCAGCAACATGCTTTTGTCAAATCGACTTATTTTTGCCATATTTACCCACACAGAATCCACACATCTCCTCTTCATAACAAACCAAGAATTTCACGCTGTAATCATGTAAGAAACAGCTCTAGCCATGGCTAACCTGAGAGCCACCAGATGGTGCTGTTAAGGATGGTACGTAAAGTCATTTCAAACTGATCATTTAATGAAAATTTAAAGGAATGAGATTTTTTAAAATGGTCTCAAAATTCCATTCTTTTAATTCTGTGTTTATGAAACCAGCAAGACTCCTACTGTGGCATTGTTTGTAGAAGGGAGAAAAGTTAGTGCTGAGGGCAATATAGCCCATTAAAGCAGAAAATCATCAAGTGTCTGAGGAGTTAGATTGTGCCTCAGCTTTCAGGCGTTTGACCACAGAAAAGAAATCATCACAACCCTGAGAGACAGCCCTACACTCCCAAAACAGCCTGGGCACAGACAGTGTGCAGGCTGCTGCCAGTCCAGCTGTCCCCACACCAGTGAAGTGCTGCCTGCCACCAGCATATTTGATATTCCCTGTCCTCAGCTCACAGAACAGGAAAATGTTCAGAGTGTATTTGAGCCTCTCTGAAGATGGGAAAGGTGGTGCTTCCCTTGCTCCTTTCTAAACAGGGGCAGGGAGGTTCCACTCCTCATGCGCAGTGCTCTGCTCCTCCGGGATGGGGGCTCCAGGAACTCTGGGCATCAGGGGGACCACAACCACAAGAACTTTAACAAAACCATTTCAGAGGGAAAATCATTTCAGAGGAAAAAACAGAGGCTACATTTGCTGTGCCCCCAGGTTCTGCCAGACAAGGGTGCCTCCCAGGTCACTGTGAATATCAGAGCAATCCACTGCAGGCATCAGAGCTGGGGGCACTGAACCTGCTGAGGACACAGCTCCCTGTGCTCACCACAATACTGGCCACACAAAATAAGGAAGAGACTGAAAAAGAAGGATCCTGCAAAGCTTTGATATGTGCAGAAGGCTTTAAAGCACCTGCTATTGTGAGGAGAATATGGACATTACCCTGAACTGAATCCTGGAGCCCACATTCCTAACCTTCCAGGCAATTGCTTTCCTTCTTTTTATAGATTTAGACCACCCAAACCCTTCAGTGAGGGATATGGGCATGTCTCCTGCCCAGACTGCCAGCTGTCTGGTGGCTTCAGCTCTGTGCAGGACAAGAGGGATATGAACCCACACTCTCAGGTAGGTGAGGCAGGCGAATTCAGGTCCCTCTGCTTCAGAACAGCAATTTAAGCACCTAAATTCTGGCCAGATCTCATGCCAGCACATATCTTGGGTTGTGTTTTTGTCACTTCAGAATATAAAGCTCAATATTGAAATAGAGCATTTTCAAAAGCCTGGAATTTATTGTCCCTCACCCAGTTATTTCAAACTGACTAAACTTCTACTTTTTTGCCTCCTTGACTAACAAAATAACAGATGTGAATATTTAATGAAAAACAACTAGGTCATCCCCTCTTGCACCAGCATTATCAAGTGATTGCAGGCTGAATCAGACAACTGCAAACTGTGTATCTGAACAGAACTTTATTATTTATTAGCAACCCCTATGCCAAGAAAACCTGAAGTGCATGGATACGAAATAAACACAAGATTGGGAAACTGCCTTTGCTAGCATGCTAGATTTTAAAATTCTGTAGGAGATGTAATCGTCTGGGTTTCCAAACAGATGACATGAGGCACAGAGCTATGTGGTAATTTAGCCACCAGCATTCGTGGTGGTCATGAGGACTGGCCAGGTCAGCCAATACACCAAGAACCCCGTGACAGTTTGTTCTGTCTCCTCTAATTTGTGATGGGAAGGCTGCCAACAGCCCATGACTGTGTGTTCAGAGTGTGTGTGGACTGTAACACACGTTCCTCCCCAGCTGCAAGGCTTCTCTAATTGTGTGAGGTGTTCTGTACTTGAATGGATTCCATCCGCGGCTATTAACAATTTAATAATGGTTCTGTGAATTAGCATTAAATTACAGTGAATGTTACAGAAGAGGTTCTAATATTTACATTAGTGCCTAATGAGTTCCCCATAATTAATATAATTGTGGTGAGCCACAGACATTAATATTCAACCAACTATTTTAAAGAGCTATCCAATCTACGTTGAGATTTTTTGAAGACACCTTCCCAATAATGAGTTTTTTAAAAGCACAGGTCCTAATGCTGCCACAAGCTCTTCAGGGGTGAATTACATTGCAGGATCAAGGCCTGGGTCCTCCATGGAACTTTAAAGTAAATTAATTTACCCGATTTTCAAAGCATTCACATTATGTTTACTCCTAAAATATTGTAACATAAAGCAGAGAACTGATGAAGTTCTGTGCTCACCCTTAAGCATGACTTTGAATGTTACGAACATGACTGAGATAAACTCACCAGGGACAGGTGACACAGGTTCATAAACAGCTTCTAGTGGCCCCACCAGAAGCAGGAAAGAACACTGCTTGAAGTTCCAGACAGTTTGTTTTAGAAGGCAGGAAGATTTAAAAACAAACAAACAAAAAAAACCACCAAAACAAAAAAAAAACCCAAACCAAACCAACTGAAAAAAACAAATAACCAAATCTCAGGGAAAAAAAAATCCAAACAAACAAAAAAACCCTACACCCAAATCCAACCCAGAAAAGCAAACAAACAAAAAAAGCCCACAAAAAGCCCTTTTTACCTGAAGGGATCTCTAACATTTCTTCATGCTAATTTCTGAAAGCAGATCTTGGGGAGGTGCTTTGGGGCCCCTTTGTAAATCAGGTGCCTTTAGAAACCCTCTGGTGGACACTGTGCCTTGAGCAGCCATATTCCAACAGGAGCTTAAGGCCTTTCTTCCCATCTTTCCAAATATTTCGTATTTGGCTATAGCTGGCTGAATTTTCTCCCTGTTTGTTTAGAAGCTCCATCTTCAATCACAAGACAGATAACTTCCTTTGCTCCCTTGCTGCATTATGTTCCTATGTGCACTGCTGTTCCATTTTTCCATAGCAAGGCCTGCTCTAGAACTTCTGAGACACATTTTTTCAGGGGCACTAAGAGCACAAAGATCAGATGAAGCCTTATGAATTAAAGGATAATTAATCTCACATCCCGAGCCATCTTTGCTATGTCTTCCAACATTGAATCCAGTTCTGCTTAAGCCACAGAGCAATTCAGCATTTTGAATAGTGCTGGGGAAGAGCAGCAGAGAACCATCTCTCTTCCTCCCTACCCCCTCCCCACAAAACCCATTGAGAGCTATTTTCAGAGCAAACAAAAGGCAAATAAAATTCCTCAGCAAGCCCACCCAGGAACACACTGCAGTTTGAGACAGCCTGCCCTGTGGAAGAGCTGGAAATGAGAAACAGAGAAGAAAAAGTAGCTGGAATATGTAGGGAACACGATCCTTCTCATCTTATCATGTCAAACAAATAATTTTTACCTTTTGTTTCTTGACAATTTCCATTTACTAGCACAAAACATAAATTAACTACTCAATGAGCTCCTTCACAACAGTTGTGCCAGTTCTGTGTTGGCATTCTCTGCACATTTGATTTGCCTGCTGCAGCTAGAAATGTCACATTATTCTGCTGCTATTGGTCTCTAAGACACTGAGCCCTGCCACACTTTGCCTTAATGATTTCCCAGGGCTGAAAAATGCTCCACACCACTTACCTATCATGAAAACTGTTTCCCAAACTCATTTTTGAGCATGCTCCTTCTCATCAGTGAGCATTTCTTTATTCTTGTGCTGTAAGACAAGTTGAATATGAGAACTGGATTTCTTATGTGCCTCGGTTACGATTTCTTCTGCTCAGGTGTTTACAAAAGACAGGCAAAACATTCACAGAAAATGCAGGTCCAGAAGGTGCTTGTAAAAGTAGCCAATTTAAGACTTTGTTGCAATCCTGGGGCGGCACAGTATTTTAAAAATGGGTTTAACAGCATTCAAAACAGCAGTCAGGCTAATAAATCATTAAAAGCTCAACAAAATGATAGCATTAGAAAATCAGAAAGTCATCCTACAGTTTATACTTGGATGTAGCCACAGTCTGGAGGAGAAATTGGGCAGGAAATCCATTCTCTTGGGGCAGTGGCTAAAGTCAGAATTGTGGGTGGGCAGGTGAACAGGGACCTTGATTGTAAAAAGCCTCAAAAGCAGTTTGTTCTACCTCAGACAGGGTCCAAAACAAAGCAGTGGGCATGAGGTACATCAGGGAATACAGATGGAATACAAACTCAATACAATACAAATGAAATACAAGTACAAATGCTGCAGTGGTGCACCAGCTTACAGCCCCAAATACACAACAAAATGCACAGAACTGGCCTCAGTGCCCCAAACCCCCAGGCACACTGACCAGCAGAACTCTGGCCCGGGAGGGTGCCCGTGCTGAGATCATGCTCTGCAGAGCACAGGTTTAGCTACAGCAGCTTCAGTCAAAAGCAATCCCTTAAACCCAAAGCTCAGTCAATGACTTTTAGCACTGACCAAGAGCAAAGTCTCTACTTTTTCTACCCAGGTCCAAGTTCCTTCAGCACAAACACACAGTTCAGGAAAATGTTGGGAATTACAGAAACAGCTTTGCTTGCTCCAGCTCCACTATTACCCATATTTAGAGTATGGAATGTAAATTCCTTTCTTTGCAAGTTCATTAAATTCTCCAGCAAAGGTTCAACATACGCTGGAGACTAAGTTCATAAAGGCATAAAGTAGAATTTCATCTCTATCCAGACAGTAAACTTTCACAAAAACTTGCAAGAAGCTAATTATCTTTTAAGACCTCTACCTCTGTCACTTTTGATTTATGTCATCCAACAGTTCAAAATTACTAGGGAGATGGACAGACAGCAGAGAAGCATAGAACAGTTTCCATAGTGAAGTGCATTAAAAATAGAAAGAACATGACACTGATGTTTCTTTTCACATATTGCCAGAGGGATTCTTCAGGACACTGTAACCTGAAGCTCTAACCCCTAGTGAAATCTATTTAAAAAGCAGTAGTAGAATCCTTCATAATTCTTACGCTGGAAAAATTAATTGGACCAAACTCCTCTGCATATTGAGGAGAGAGAAAATGGGAAAAATCTCCCGCTGGATGCTTGAAGATTTAATGTAGTTTAATTTACAGCTACAATACCATCTGTGAATGGTCCACATGCTCATATTGTTACAATATAGCTTAACTGTCAGACTGAAGTATTGGGCTAGCTGCAATTTGCTTCTTACATGTTTGATATCCTGGTGAAGGTAATACCTTCATATTCTGCTTTACTGCTACTTCACAAGACTTTATTAAAAGTTGGACAATAAAATATTGCCTAGAGGAAGACTATTCAGGAAAAGAAGTGTTAGAAGTGCTCATTTTTGGGTTGCCAAGAGACTTCTGTATATGTTCATACCAATCTAATACATCACTGTCTGTGAGAGCAGCGGGCTGGATTTCGAGCTACCACTTCTGCAAACAAGCAGAAAATGCCACACACTGCACCAGCTGTTTGTCCCCAGGGGCAACAGCCCAAAAACAGCCTCCTCAGGGACGCCCCACACCTGCAACAAACACTGAATCTGCAGTGAGAGCACCAAATACCCACAGTGGTGGTGGGACAGCCAAGCTCCACAAAGCAGCCACTGTCCATTGGGACAGTGACTCTGTCCAGCTGAATGGAGCAGGGAGGAGTACCCAGAAAAGTGCAAAGACCACTCTGAGAGCCTGCACAGCTTTTTTTCCAAATACTTGGGTCCAGCCACGCAGCAACAAAGGTGAGGCTGCTCTTTCCAATGCACTCTACAGAACCAGTAGCAAATGCTTCTCAAGGTTGTAGTCTGTAAACCAGCCTGGAAAAAACCCTTAAAAATTTAAAATATTTTCCTTTCCCTGCAAAGGCAGTAATTTTGTCTGGAAAAGTAACACTGTTTGGCCCACGCCTGTTACTTAAAAGTACAAATTCTACTGCTTCTTTATTTTTTGTGTAGGAGTTCAGAACAAAATGAAATACCTTGACTAAAGGGTCCAGGGAGAAGAGCAGAGCCTCAGAAGACCATTTCAGAGTGGCCAAAGCAATCAACAAAAAAGCTCTTGGAATGATGAGCACAGTGGGAGTAATAAGCAGAAATGTCTGTAAAGGGTCACTCTCTGCTTAAGTTTTAATCTTCTAATGTGAAGAATTTTGGTAAATGTGGGAGACATGATGGTCAATGCTAAGGCAGAGGCAATCTTTCTAAGCTGCACTTTATCTGAAGTGGGCTTTTGCTACTTTCAATAAAGTAGTACTTTGTCTGGCTGGTTCATGAAGCATTGAATATACCGAATATTAGAACTGAAAGCAACAACACATATTTTTAGCTTTAGTAAATATAGATAATGGAAGAAAGATGGCAGTCTGCCTGCAACACCTCTATTCTTTCAGTCTCAACTTCTTACAGCAAATAGCCTGCACTCATCCACTGACAAACAGGCACAGACAAGCTGTTGACTTCATTCAAATCCTGAAGCACCATCTGAATCACCAGGTATCGTTAGCTGAAGTTGTTTTATAAATAATGGGCTTGTTGTAAGGAATAGCAGTGCACAGAGCATACATTCCAGTTCTTCTTTAAACTGTAATCCAGACTTTGTACCACGTACCAACCTAGTTACCTAGGTAGTTGTCACTGAAGATCTTGTGTGTTTTTGAGGATTTTCAGGGGTAGTCATGGCAGTACTTCCATCTTTGCCAGACTTCCTGCCTCTTGCAACTGCCTGTCCCCAGGACTAGTGCCCACACTGCTGTTGGCTTGGAAACAATCCCAGCCAAAAAGATGTGCCAGCCAACGTGGACTTTGGTTTTGGGAAACTTGGCACTTTAAACTTTTCACAATCACTAACATTGCTCACTAACATGTCAAGACTTTCTTCCAGCTCCTTGAAGAAGAGTCTATAAAGGGATGACACTGGCAACAACTCAGTGGAAGCATCCCACTTGTTCTGAATGGATGCTGTTGCACAGACACAGACAGGAGTGCTGGCTGAAATAATTGATTGATTGGTATGTTTTGCGTTGGGTAATGCTTCTTTAGAGATTGAAACCTCTTGAACAGGATGCTCAGTTGCTGTCCAGGTCCTGATGGGTGCTTCCACTGCAAGTATCCTTGTAAAGATGCCTTCAGCCAGATGAGATAAGGCTCCCTGAACCATCCTGGAGAACTCTTACATCCCACTAGCACACCTACATGACTACTCCAGCACAGACACCATCCATATCTACTCATTACCTTCAATTATGTACAAACCATCTCATAACTATCTTGACCATGAACAATGACTGTTCTACAAGACCACTCCTACTGAGCAGTTTTGCCTGAATATTTAAAGTTACCTCTGTACAGTGTGGTCAACACCTCTGTCCACAGCAGATGCCAAAGGGAGAACCCTTAAGAGCTCCTAGATTTTCTGCCCAGGAAGTTAAGCAGCACATCCCAGCATGCAGGCAGCAGCTACCAGTTTGTGCACAGCAGGAAACTGCTGGGAGAGTCCCCAGGACTGCCAAAAAGCCCTGTCTGCAGAGCTCCTGAATGTTGCTTTGCTGCAGGCTGGCTGGGAGGTCGGTCAGTCACCCTGTCTGGGGGCAGTCCTGCCAGTCCTCCCTGCAGAGATTAGCTCCAGAATTCCCAGGCCACCCAGGTCCCCCACCATCATTAAGTATCCAAACAGGCACAACCCTGATATTCAGGTACATCAGGGTAAACTTCAGTTCCATCCTTATCCCGCAGTTATAATCCACACATAACTCTCCACAGGCTGTCACCACAGCATCCACTCAGCTCTTCTAACAGCAGCTGCTTGGTAATCATTTTGATACAAGCCAAGTTCCATTCCTAAGGCAGTCACAATGACCTCGTGAGGCATCTTCCTGATCCCTGCCATATGTGCATATGGAAATGGGAGCACAAGGGAAATGAGCGGATATAAATGGGTTTGAATTTTGTAGCACTCAGGCTGAGTGGCTAGAGCAAGGTCAGGCACTCAGCCCCTCCTCCTCACTCTGACCCAAGCTGCCCAAAAATCTTTACAAATCCCTTTGTCACTTCCCAAACCATCTAAGTGCTATACCAGAAAGCTAATGGGTTTTCTGAAAAAAGTGGTTTTTCTGAACCTCCTGTGGGAGTAATGAGCCTCTCCTTTTATGAAGGGACAAGTCAGCTGAAAGAAGCAATAAGAGAACTAACGCCATTTGCTAAGATGGATTGCTGTTATTTGAGCTGTCCATCCACATGTATTTGTCCTGAGTGTATTTTCAGTACTAGAAGCAATGTAGTTACAGATCACAGAACAGCCAAACTGTCAGAAAACATGGACTGACTTATCTTCATCAAAATAAATCACAACAGGTTTTGGGACTCCCATAACTCAGAATCCAAGGGTGACCTTGAGGGAGAAGTTGATTAAAACTGTCACACCAAGCCCAGCTTTATACTTTATGGTTCATGATGCCAAGCTGCCAACTGAGACACGCTGTTGTGTCTGCAGTGGAGTTCAGAGCTGAGGTGTTCCTCCTAAATAACAACTGAGATTGGGAAATTCAGCAGTCTGACCTGCTCCCAAAGCTACCCCCCCTTCACATGAGGCTGTTAAACCAGTGCTGCTTTATGTGCCTCGAACAGGAATGGGAAGAAACCCAATGGGCAAAATTTGAAAAGAAACAAAACCCCATGAAAGTCACCACACCCCAATCCAGTTTGCTTTCTCCTCCATCAGTTTGCTTGATCATGTGCACCAGAAAACATACTGAACTGTTAGGTACTACAGACTAAATCCTCACCTGGAGCAGACACCCACGTAACTTTACCGTAACTTACCATATGCAGAGCACCTCTGCATGTGTCCAAGGTTCAGCTCACAGGGGTTTTGTTTCCCAGGGCCACTGCTGCCCTGTGCTGCTGTTTGTGAGACCCCAAGGTCAGCAATGCCCCAGGGAAGCAACCTGGCTGGCAGGCCTTTGGGGAATATTGATAACTCATCCATACAAAAATAAGAAAAGGACATAACAGACTTTCTGTTGGCATGTTCTAAAAATTTTGCAGCAAGTGCTGCTACACCAGGTGTGGGGATCCTGGTCAGACTCTGAAATCTCAAATGGGAAGATCCAGCCTGGCACTGCTGGGGACACTCAGACCAACAACTGTTGTTGCTCTCTGCATAAAGGGTTTCCAATTGTGTTGGTTGTTTCCCCTCGTGCATAAAGACTTTGACTCCATGTATCAGAAGGCTTAAGATAGTTTTTTTATGATTGGCTCCATGTTCCAGGCCTGAGGCTTGATGCCTCATATATTGCTTCTGTGCAATGCTCCGTACAACAACAATATTTAGTACAAACTTTCTTCTACGTGCTTAGTACAAGAATGCCCCTTACCATACTAAATTCATGGGCTGGTAACCAAGACCAGCTCCCTCTTACCTTTGTTAGAGAAGATCCCATATCTGCCATGTTATGGGAACAGACTAGAAAACACCAGCTGTGTCCCTGAACAGGACACAGCTTAGAGAGATATGTTTACAATCTGCTGGTGGGAAAGCAAGAACTTTTCCCTTGGGAAGAATACCTTAGCAGGCGTGCTGCTAGGAAATTCAGAAAACCCAAAATCATAATTACCACAAACAACCCTGAGTGTGGCAGCAGAGCCAGCCAGGACAGGCAGGGTGCCATGCAGGCCACCCCTCCCCTGTAGGATTTCTCAGCTTTTACAGAGATAGGACAACTGAGAGGCATTTTAAAAGATTTTATTCCATTATCAGTCTTGATGAAGAGTGAGACATAAGAGATGTAAAACTCAACACCATTCCATCAGAAGCCAACTTATTTCCTGGTTACAATACCTTATAAATGTTTTTCAGCCGATCAGATTTTGCCACACAATGCTACTATTACTTCTAACACCAATCACCCTTATTTTTACCTCATGTAGTTCTGCTACAATGCATCTTTCACAGTCTAATTCTCTAAAACATCCAGTCTTTTTGCAAGGCCATATTTTGAAACTTGTTGAAACTTGTTTCTAGTTCTATCTCTCTCTCAACAATGCCACCTCTATTCCATGGCCTTCCTAAGCCAACACACTTTATCTCAGTATTTATATACAGATATACGAAACTTTGTAAGCTTTCTTTCAAGTTTTAAGCATTCTTTAAAAATCCATTTCTCAAATCCATTTTGAGGCAGCCTTTGCAGCAGGGACTGGAGCTCCAAGCCTTTCACTGAGGAGGAGGAGAGCTCTTCAGGACAGACATGTCTATTCCTACACAAGTCATGTACATTTAAGTAAAGGACTTCAACTCGAGCAGTTTCACATTTTTGAAGCACAAACCTGCTAAAGCAGCACATCCCCTTGTAGGCTGAGTTACTCTCATGAGTGTTTTCCCTCTGAACACCAAATTCCACCAATGCCTATTCCCAGACTTTATACCTCACAGAAGGTGCCAGAGGTTGGCCTTCCCAAAGGCAAGTACTTTTGCTGAAAAATTTTATCTAAAACAGCTCAGTCATGCTTATGAAAGCCCAGCCTTGACAGAAGAAGGAACTTTCTTTTCATCACAGAGGAGGCATTGAAAAAAAATCTGGGACAAAGGTTTAATATGTATATCTCTATACCAGAAGATTCTCACTGAGAAGACATACTGAAGAATGCATGACTGAAAACTGTGTATGATCCAGAAATAGGAGACAGAAAAATATATTCAACATTTTGTACAGTTTTGTTCCTAATGATTTAGTGGCCGTAAGAACAGTCCTTTCTTATGTCCAATGAGACTGGACAAAATTCAGGATCTTTTGAGGCAAATGAGTCCTTGTCTCAGAAATGCAAGGATGAATGGATTCATCCCACCCAGGTAGGACATTCAATTTTAACCACAATTGCCTGGACTTCTGAAGCAGCCAAAACAAAGGCAAATTTCTCCAAGCAGTAATTCAAATTTCTGGTGATTGTCCTTCCCCTCAAAGGCAAATACACCTTTTTTTAGGCAGTTTCACTTGTCATGGGGGAGAATGAACTAAGACTACAACCTCTAGCTACCCCACTGTGACATTACCCTGCTTCTGAAATGTCTAAAACATTCAGAGAGGAAGAGAAAATAAGAAAAGAGAAAACAAAGAGACACTGGTTAGAGGGCAGAGTGACAGACACAACCCCCAGACCACTCTTTCTTTCAATTCAAATGGCAACAAGATCAAAACGCTGCAAATAACAATTCCTTGCATTTTGCTTACAAGCATTGAAGAAATATTCTTATGTCATTATCTTAAAAAAAACACACAGGCCAACTTCTGACAACAGAGCACAGAAACTGTCAAATCCTCCATGTATTTTAATGTTCTTTTTCATAATTCGTATAGGCAGAGACCCCAGAGCAGAGATTACCTGCGGATAATTCAGTTTGTGCAGCCAGTTTTGACTTTCTCTAATGCTGAAACCTGATGCTTATACAGTGTTTGAGTAGGATGCCAGTGACTGCCACCAGTGACCAACATTCCCTCCCCTTATTACCTGTCCTTGGCTCCACAGAAAGAAAGAAAAAACACTTCAGGGTTCTTTAACTTCCCTCTTGTTCTCAGGTAACAGCCGCATCTGCTGAAATCAGAAGCCACAGGAGGTCTGAGTTTAACCCCAGGCACCTTTCCTAAATTGTGGCCAGCAAACCGTGGCTGTGGCTCTGCTCCTGAGCTTTGGCAGTGTCCTTGCCATAGCCCCACCACAGAAGTATAAAAAGCATTCAAAACAACCTTGCTGCTGTCTTGCTTCTGGACTCAAACTAAGACCAAGGACAAACTTATTCAAGCACATATTTCCTGGTGTAATTTGTCTATATTGAAAATGATCATAATCTTCTGCATATAACTGGCCCTCCTCAACATTCCTAATGTGTCAGGCAGTGACTCCCCATGCAAGGCAGAGCTCATTATCACACTGCTCAGGCTGTTTATATGTTCAAACACCACTGAACAGCCAGAAAAGACAAGAGAGTATTAGCACTTTCCTCCTAATTTCAGAAGGGTGCTTTCCCTAACAAGATTTTTGTTATCAACAAACTTCAAACTTCTCCTCAGGATATAATGTTAGCATATTGAAGTTCAGTGCATGAGCTTCTTTGATTTAAAATAATGGATTTAACTTTGATTTATAATCTATAATTTATTTTATTTTAAAACAAGTCCTAATCCAGCAATTTTGTCACAAGCATTAAAATTCGTGAGTGCAGGTGGGGCAGCCAGCACCAAGTGTTTACCCATCCTGTTTCACCTTTCTACATAATTAGGATTTACTACCCTTTATCTCCTTCTCCCAGTATCTGAAAAAGTGTTTTCTGGTCCTGCCCATGTGGGGACTGCTCCTTGTGCAGGCTGTCCCTTGTTTTTCTGGCCAGGTGTCCTGAAAAGCTGCAGGTGGATGTGCCAGGATTGCAGTAACCTGCTAAAGCACAGATCATCCATACCTGCCATTCTGATTTCTCTTCCTTATGGCACTTCCATATTTCAACCCTCCCATTCATATTTTTTTTCTGTTTTAAATTATCTTTCTACAGTTGTAACTGCAGGAAACATGAACAATTCTGCAACCTACATGGATTAAAAAACCCACTGTATATTAAATAAACAGATTACCAGGTATTCTGGTTTTGCACTGTGTGGAAGCTCCACTCAGTGTTGTACTACCATGCAAATCTTCGAGTTTAACTGATGGCCCAGTGAAGGTAAATGCTTTCAGAACTGCACTTGGCACTGTCATTCTCTCCATCAAGGAAGCAGAGCAGCAGCAGCCACCTTGCAGTTACACATGACAGCGTGTTACTGCTGGGCTGTTGGACAAAACACATTCAAAGTTTGATTTAAATACTTAACCTACATTTTCCTGACTCAACACACCAGATTTCATTTGGTACTTGTTGGCCAACATGAACAATAAGGCTCTGCCTTCTGCACAGAACCCCTACCCATGCCTGATCCTCCTGAGCTCCTGTCCCTGGTGGTTAGCCTCCCAACCCAAGCCCACACCAAGTCACTCTTTCATTGCTTTGAATTAGATGACATCCCCTCCAAAAATAGCCCCTGCCACCTCCCATTTCTGATACACTCAGAAGAGAAAACCATCTCAAACATTTTGAAAAAGATGCCCTAACCCAGATTCTCAGGCCTGATTTAAGCAACCCTTTCACACTCCCACCTGGAAGCCGAATTAAGAAGAGAAATTAAGTAATTCAGTGAAGCAGGGCTAAGACAAATCAAACTGGGAATCCAAATTTGAATTTTTTTTATTCTCAGTATCCATATTATAGAAATGATGAAACATCAACTCAAAAGATATTAGGAAAAGCATTTGTGTTTAAAAAGCAGTCATACCTTGGAGTTTCAAGCATTACAGAACCCATAGGCTGCCACTTTTTCTTCAAAGCAGTAACTGATGGTAGGTTTGGGGAGCAAAGCAAAATTAATAGCTGCTCCTTAACTATTCATTGTATATGTACCTGACATAGTGTACTAATTATAATAATTCTTAATTATCACCACATTTCCTCCCAGATTTCTCTCTCTGCTTGACTGAGCTTTCTGCTGCATTTCCCCCAAAGCAGGACAAGCTCTCTGGGAAGATGGTTTTTTATTTTATGATAAATATCCTAGGAGTTCTCCCCTGGTTTTCTACAAGCCTGTCTCAAGTGTTGTAAAGCAAGTAAGAGAGTGAGCTTGCAGTGCTGCAGCTCTGCACACCTCTGGGGATGTGTTAGGGTGTGACACTGAGAAAGCTGGGCATTCATGACAGTTACAGAGGCTCCAGCCCCACCTCTCCACGTCAGCTGTGGCACCACAGCTCACTCGGGACTGCTGTTTATGGAGGGTCTCCCTCCAATAAAAGCTGCATTAGAAAATGCACAAAATCCTTCAACAGACAGCTGCCTGAAGGTTAGGTCTTCATAACAGTGATGTTTTGGAAATAAAAGTATTGTAGCCTCCTCCAATGCCTTTGACTTTTAACATCTCAAATTAACCTATTCTGATTAGCTAAAAAATATAACTGTAGTCACAAAAACCCAAACTCCAGTCTGAGCCACTCCAACCAGGCTGGCCATTTTGGTACTACCTTCAAAAAGGTACTGTTGTATTGCACATGAAGTTAAACTCCCTGCTGGGGCTTGTCATCACGCCCTTGATTTCCCCAGCAGAATCTAGGGCTGCAGATCCTTTGCAGCTGGAGGTAACCCTGGCCAGAATTATGCATCCAAGAAGCAGATGGTTTTGGGCACGTCAGGCTGACACTCAGTTTGTCAAAGCTATTGGGTGTCAGCAGTTTCCAGCCTCATTGTTTTAAGAGCTGGGGGGAAAAGAAGCCCACAAGAAAAAAATTTAAAAGCAAAAAGAGGACAGTTAAAGATAAATTATTTCCTGTACAGGGTAATTTCCATATAGAGTAAGTTCCTGAAGAGGGACATTCAGCAAAGAATGCAACTATGTTTGGGAGATAAGTAGGCAATTTTCTAAAGATGAAGATGGTAGGCACATGGAGAAAAGAAAATAAAGCAAAGAGAAGGGACACACTTCACTCAATGGCCTCTTTTCTTTTAATGAGTGTTTCACAGTTCCGGGGAGCACAGTGACAATAAACACAGCAGGGCTTTGCCAGCCTGTCCTGCTGTCAGGGGGCAAACCTGCTACACATGATTGTGTCAGGAAAATCCACAAATGCCAGGGGTTTGTGTCCAAAAAGGAGACAGTGCAATCCTTTTCAGATAAAGGGGAAAAGTCCACTGGGGCACAAACCCGTGGGCCTGTCTCTCTCGGGGTTTCAGAGGGCACAGCCTCCTTTCATCCCAAACCCTCAGCTACGTGGTGCCCCTTTCCTTTCCCCATTGCTGAGGCACTAGGAAGGCACAGCCTTCCCAAACCACCTGCCACGTATTCCCCCCTTGAACCTGCTGTTCTACCCCAAAGTTCAGAGGTTCAGCCTCCTGCAGACCCTTGTCTCTCTCAAGAGCCAAGTATTGTGGTTGGTGTCCCGGCAAGGGTGAATCAGGATTCTTTGACTTCAATATCAGAAGGTTTATATGATTTATTAAAATGACTCCATTGTTCAGAAAGATTTTGGGTTATGAGCTAACATTGTTTTGTCTTCATGCTCAGCACCCAAACTGCTTGAATGCCAGAAAAGGCTTACAAAGTCAGAGAGAGAACGACTCTCTATATCATAAGTTGAAAAAAGAAAAACTCCCATCTCCCATATGGGAGACAGGGCAAAAGAATGTGTCTGTGCCCTTGAACACACACACAAAAAATATGTTTACATAACTACAGCCAAGCTGTCTGGGCTCTGCAACAAACCTGCTGCCCCAAGTCAGTAGTGTTATAGATGAGCAATGAGGTGGTTGGCTCTCACAATTAAGGGGTGAACATTATGTGTATTAAGAGAAGTTCTGGAGATGTATAGTTATGTTACTGTAATATGTCCTCCTCCAGCATTGTTATCATGGGATGGCCTTGGTAGCTGGGCATTTGGGGAGGATTGGCTTGTTACTGTGGTAACACCTGACCTCCAATCAAGACGTAAGAAAGTGATTTCCACCACTGGACAGCAAGGAAGGGATCGACTGACAAGACTTTAGGAAGGGCTAGAGGTATAAAAAGCTTTATCCCAGCAGCTGAGCACCCATCAGTGTGAGATCCAGATACAGTCACGTTCACTTAGGGAGAAAACTGGCAAAATGCAGAGTCTGGATCATGGAAGGCAGTATACTTGCAGAGACAAGTGCTCCAGAGAGTTTAAGCATCCTCCCTGTCTCTGCTTGAGAAAACAAGGAGCTGTCTGCAGCAGGAATTCACACACCATGGCACAGCAGCTGGTATAAACAACAGGCAGAATCTTGGGGCACCATCCCCATCGCCAACAGCACAAAAGTCTGCAAAAGCTGCAGCATCCTTCCCATCTCTGAAGCAAGAATGGAGGTAAGCTCACACTTCTGTGGTCAGAAAGTCCTTCTGATCTATTTGAAAGATGTCTTCAGACCTAACTAGCTGGCTATCTATGACTTCAGCACCTGAAGCTGTGCTGATCAGACTGAAAATGAAGTTTGGATTTCAAACTGCTCTGCTAAACACATGAGAATCATCTGTCATTAGCTACGGATAATTTAACACTCCTAGCCAGAACATCCAGTGCTGAAGGAGCAACAACAGTTAACAGGAGTCTTCATGTTAGAAGGAAGTGAACAATGTTCAGGGTCTGCCAGCCCATGGAAGGGAAAGTTTCCCTCTCTTGCACAGACAGGGAAAAGATCATGCTTGGGTGCAAGTCCAGTGGTGAGAGTGCCATGAATTATTTGCAGTGCTCAGTCTCTTGCAGCACAATTCTGTGGCAGGATTGCTACCCAGGCAAGAAGTCACTAGCTTGGAGGATAACTGCTCTTCTCAAAGGTACTCTGTTCATAAAGAGAAAAAAAAAATCTTGTTAATGTATTAAGCAGAGATAAAAGAAAGCCAGAGGTAACTTTAGTAGAGGTGAGTTGAACTCCAGCAATTTGCATCAGTTAAATATGCAATCGATCCTGTGTACAGACTGCCGTGTATCTGGCGTTATTAATGAATCATTTTCTGTTTCTTCCACTTAATTGCCCTAACTGTGTTAACAAAATTAGGAGAAGAGCCTAACAAAACATAAATAAATTATTTTGAAAGCAAAACTAGCAGCCCCAGGTAGTGTGGCATATTGCTGAGGGAAAGCAGGTGGCCACAGGTGGCCGTGAGCCCCCCGAGGTAATGACTTTCCATATGCTGTGCTATAGGGCTTGGGTGCACTTTGATGAAATACTCTGTCTACAAGCTGGCACACCACATTTGTTTTCAGAGCAATTAAAACCTACAGTAGATAGGAAAACACCATTTTTATGACAACCCCCAGCAAGACAATGCTTTACAGGTCTATTGTAAGAGCAGAAGGATTTTGTCCTTTGGGCTAAATTCTTGTTGTTTTTCATCTCATCTTTTGGACTTGTTTTTTCCCCTAGCAAAAAGAGGTGTAAAAATTTAAGTACCAGTACTCAGTGGCATCTAATGATCTGCACATGGCAGGGACAGGGGCTGTGAAGGTGTTATCATCTATTAGTGAAGGAGTTATTATCTGACTTTCAAGGCACAGATTGTCCTGTGAGCTGTGCTTGTGCAGCTCACCAGTTTCTAGTGAGCCACTGCCACAGAGTGAACAATTCATTAATTGGTATCAAGAACAGGATGAAGTTAAGCCTCTTCTAGGGCACAAAGATACACTGAGATAAATTAAAATATAATGTCTAAAGTTTGCTGATCAACAATAAAATTCCTCATTTGGGAAAGAATTCAACTTCCAAATTAATCTGCAATCTTCCAAATTAATCTGTATTGTCAAATACTCTATGGCTCATTTTCTAGACATTGTAGACATTTTTTTAGAATCCAGGAAAATGGTGTTTCAGTCTCCCCATAGATCTTGTTGTCATTTTTCTGCAGCAGAACAATTTTTTGTGGCACTGCAGTATCTCATACATACTTACCACTACAATGTCTAAAAAACCCAAGCCTTCCTGCTTGCAGGTTTATAGTTTACATCGTTTCAACAGCCTATTCCCCCTGGGATTCCCCTGCTGCAGGAAAGAACAGGGCCTTTCCTTTTACCCTTTGAAAATTCCAAAAGAACCAAGGCAAACCCAGGCAGCACTGCTTTTTCAGATTCCTCAAAAGATACTTCTTTACAAACCTCCTGGGTGCTATACCCTGGTGTTAAACACCTCATCTAATTTCTTTCCAGAGATACACACTGTAAAATTTCAAGTTGGGGCACAGCTCAAGAGCCTTGGCAGCTTCCTGCCTTCCTCTCTGCATGGCTGCCCCTCTTCTTTCTCTTTTTCTACACCTGCCACCCCTGGATTTTTGTTATGCTCACCAACACTCTTAGGGAAAATGATCATTTTAGCTACCCATTCTAAATTGTTCTGTTGAGAGGCAGAGGTGTAACAAGAGCATGTTCCCTACTGTAACAGAAGGCATGGTCAAGCTCTTACAATACCCATAGTCATAGCTACAAGGGGGAAAAATCCAATTAATTTCTTCAAGGTCAGTCTCCACCTCCCCTAAACTAGAAGTATTTAAACGTAACTATTTACATAAAGAGCATGAAAGTGTTATGCAAAATCAAAAATAAAATTTGTTGACAATTGGGAAAAGCAACTTGGTTGTATTTGGAGGACCCTAACAAGGAGCAACTGAGGCAGGTTCTGTATCTTTACCCAGTCCCTCTGGCAAATAGGAAAAGAAATATCTCTAACTCTAGACTCCACCAGAATATTAAGCATTTTCATATGGTGCACCTCTGAAAAAACAGTGCAGTGCCAATTAATTTTTGTCGAAGGCCCCTTGCTTTTGCATCCAAGGGACGTGTGCT
Organism: Dicaeum eximium; assembly: GCA_013396995.1. Classification (NCBI taxonomy): domain Eukaryota; kingdom Metazoa; phylum Chordata; class Aves; order Passeriformes; family Dicaeidae; genus Dicaeum; species Dicaeum eximium. The sequence goes on along the minus strand of VWZP01002199.1, from coordinate 664,444 downwards.
GTTACAACACACCAGGCCTCCTTTCCCACAGCTCAGCCTTTCCCTTTTTCTGACAGTATCTGAAGCAGAGCTGAGCTGCTGTTCACCAGCAGGGTGTCCCCCCTCCCTGCCCTCCGCCCCTGCTTCCCCACAGCCCTGAATTACCCCCTGCTCTCCTACAAATCCCTGCCCTTATCTCGCTCCAGCCCTGGCCTGTCTCCCACTGTGCACAAACTTGCTGCTTCTAATCTTAATGCCTCAGCCAGCATCCTTGCAGTCACAGCTCACACCCCAGGGCATCTCCCAGGCAGGAGACATTCCTTCTCCCTCTGGCCAACATTTCCAGGGTACCTCTGGCCCTCCTGGCCTGTCCTGAGGGGCACACCTTGCCCATTTGATAGTTCTGAGCCCCTAATTTTTACTGCAGTCACCTAATGATGGATGTCACAGCATCACTGGGCATTCCCTGCACACCTTTGAAGAATTTATAGGACTGAAATATTCCTCTGGCTCACTAAGTGCTGGCATTAATGCCACGGTCCCTGCAGAGCACAGGGCAGAGCAGGCCGTGGCCTCACAGAGCAGCAGGCAGGGAGGCACGGCCTCTCCTGGGCCTGGCAGGGCACAGCACACACAGTGCTAATTATTTCAGGTTAAAAGATGTCCATCTCCTCCCTCTGCCTCCAAAATCAGTTTGGGCTGTAGCAGAAAGCAGGGGGCAAGGGTATTTGTTGTTTTAAAAGGATCTGGTGCCTGGAAAGCTGTTTGTTTCTCTGGGTTCTTGCGTAGGGTGCTGAATGAGGCTCCTTGACTCCAGTATCAGAAGGCTTATATGATTTATTAGAATGACTCCATTATTCAGAAGGGTTTAGGGCTAAGGTGCCCACGTTCAGAGTTACATGTTTCCTCCACCATGTTCAGAGCAAGACTCCCCAATGCTTACAAAGTCAATTACAACCTCTACATCGTTGGCTGGAAAGAGAAAACTACATCTCCTGTATCAGAAGACAGAGCAAAGGAATGCATCTGTTGTCCTTGAGTCCACACACAGACATGGGTTTGTTTTTACAGAAATCTGCAGAGAAGTCAGGTTTCTCATGGAAGGAAAATGTCCAGCAAGTTTCCATCTAAGAAACTTATAAAATGGCTGTAACAGGTATTTTTTATTTTTGTATTACTAGGAATCTTTGAGAAGTACTAGGAACATCTACAGAAGAGGCAGAGAAAACCAGAGTTTTGGGGTCCTGCATTTCATAGAATTACAGAATGAATTAGGTTGGAAAAGACCTTTGAGATCACTGAGTCCAAGCTATGACCTGACACCACCTTGTCAGCTGTGCCAGGCACTGAGAGCCACATCCAGGCTTTTCCCAAACACCTCCAGGGACGGTGACTTCACCAGCTCCCTGTGGTCTTCCTGTACCACGTAAAGCCACAAAGAGGACAAAGATTTCTCCTCTGTGTTTCTTACCTTTCAGAAGGACATGAAACCTGTGAACAGAATGTTTGGCCCCAGTCTGAATCTTCTTCTATATTCTGTATTATCCATGAAGTGTATTCTTTCCTACTGGAGCTTCAGTAAGGTCACTTATGGAGAGAGTGCTCCTCAGTCCTGTGCACACAGGAACAGCAACAGTGGGCTTCCAAACTTGGGTAAAAAGAGGTGAAATCAGAGCACCTGAAAAGAATATGCTCAAAGAATACAGTTGGCAAAGTCAAGGATCAGCAGCATTACTAGCATTTTCTCTTTATTGTGTATTAAAGAGCATTTACTAGCATTTTCTCTTATATGTATTTATTCTAATTCTGTGGATTCAGATCAAATAGCCATGCATTATCATTTTACCTGCTCTGAAGATGGAATTGCAACTGCCTTTAGAAATGGCTTTGAAAAGCAACTTAATCCTACTAAAACGCCCTTTAAACCTCTGCTTAAATTTAATCGTAGTACTTTCCAGAAGTTTCTTCCAAAAAGTTTCACTCTACCCTAACTGTACACTGTATTTTTAACACTGGTAACTAAATTTGATTCTTGCCTCAATGCTGGCAAGAAGACACCTGAATAGGTGGGCAGATTGCGAGCAGCAAGAAGAAACATAAAGCATCCAGGACTCACTGCTTCTCCAGTGCATGTTGTTCCATGCCATCAGCCTCTGGGTACCAATTAAGAAGCAGATGTATTTATCTTACAGAACTGACAAAAAAACTCACTTGTTTCAATCAAGAAAATTCAATAAGACATAAAGCAGGGCCATCTTCTCCGTTGCTCCTTCTCCATTCCTTTAGCACCTTACTTTTGTTAAACTGAGACTGGAGGCCCTAATTCAGCAAAGCATTTTGCCATGCATGGAAGTTCCTCTAGAACTTAATTACATACTTCATTACATCAAAATACTTCATTAAATCAGAGCCTCTGATGTTAATGATTTCTGCACCACTGAAAGGTGGACAAAAATGTTATTTTTCAGATTCAGGCAGATATTTGAACATAGATCAACAGAAAAGCAGCCATGCAGAGCAAGATCTCACATTAAAAAGCATTATCACTAGCTTGAAATCAATCTGACAACCTTTAAATCGGAGTTCCGCTGATCTGGGGGCCATAAAGAAATACTCCTTCCTTCATTCAATTCATGCACAGCAATAAAAGCCCAGCAGCCCAGAGATTTCACTTGGCCTGGGAGACAGCAGCACAGCTGAGGCTGAGCAGTGACACCAGTGTGTCTTCATTGCCTCTGACTGCAGTTCAATAAACTCGTGCAGACAGAGCTGCCCAAGGCAGAGATGCTTCTCACAGTGTGGGCAAGGCAGAGCACCCAGGGAGATGAAAGGAGCTCCCACGGGGCTGCAGCACTGCAAACAGTGAGCAGAGACAGAGTCACTGCAGTGCTGCCATCCAGCTGGGCTTGGCACTGCTCAGGAGCTGCACCCTGAACGCAGCAAGAGGCAACAACCTCCTCCTCCTCCTCCCCTCCCCCTGCTCCTACCCAGCTTACAATTAAATTTAACTAAATGCTCAGAGGAAGCTTACAAATTTTGGGGGATCTCAGAAGCAATTTTCAATTTAACCACGTGAAATGTGTGCCATTTGAGCCAAGCCATTTAAATGAGTTTATTGTAAGAGTCAGCTGGCATAAAATAATTTGCTTGGGGATGAAACCTGGAATGAAACCTGTCATTCAGTAGTGCTGTCCCTGTCCATACCCATGGCCACTTAGCCATGTACAGAGCTGCTTTAAATAACAGAATAACATCTACCAGAAAATACCTAATAGCTGTATCTACCTAATACAGCAAAAATGGATTTGCCTAAGGCAGACCCTCTGCAATATCTCATTGCCAGACACTAACTAGTTTCCCCACAAAGGCAGGTAAAACTGGAATTCAGAACAAGTTCTTGCTGGTTAAAATATTCAGAAGCTTTTCTTGACTTGTCCAGATGCAGCCCTCCCCCCTGTAGCAAGGCCAGCCATCAGCAATTTCAGCTTCGTGTCTCCTGCATGAAAGCCACAGTGCTGTGAGCAATTAACCACCAGTGTAAGTGGATTTATCCCAGGAAGGAGGAAGAACACTTCAATAGCATAATACAGACACGTCTGGATAAATAATAATAACCAGTTAGTGTGGGAAAATAACTGGAAACTATGGAGAATGTTGTATTTGGGATTCATTTTTACTCTGCTAAAAGTAATGCTGGGGCAATAGATTTTATTTTATATCCAGTAGGAAACACCACTATGATTATTTACTGTCATTTCAAACACAAGCAAACAACTGCCACAATGATATGCACCATCATCTGAGCAAAAATTCGTAATGTTTAATCAGCTGTTTGCTATAAAAGGACATTTGCCTGTTGGATTGCTTTTAATCAGTACTAACAGAATTAAAAAGAAACATATTCTGAAATGGAGAGAACATTAGATGTGCCATTTAACTGGTTCTCTCTGATGCCTGAGATTTTGTGAATGCAGTCACATCTGATGTGCCTAAGGGTCCACCCCAGTTCTCTTCCCTGTCAGTGGGAGATTTTGCTTCAAGGATACTGGATCACACTGGAACAGGAGGAGGCTTTGATTTTTTTTTCCTTTTAAAGTTCAGCACATGGACACAGTTGGCCCTGCTGTAGATGGCACCACACACTATTCAATCATTAATTCTCTGCATTTCTTTTATCCTTCACTTTTGAAGCTTTGCAATTTAGGAGCAATGCCAAAAGAGTAAAGGGATACTTGCTCTCCCCAGCATAAAATTTATGTACTTTTTCATTAAAAAAAAACCAAAACAAACAAACAAACAAAAAAACCCCCACAAAAACAAAACACCCAGATTTGAATTAGACAAAAGTAAAATACCTTAAAATATTTTCAAGTGTCGACTTTGAATATTTTCAGACTTGCTAAAAACATTGTGGGAAAGTTGACAGATTTCTCTATGTCCAAAAAAGTGTGCAAGAGATGAAAGAACACTATTCCTATCATTTAAGAGAGGAACCAAACAAGGAATTTCTCAGACATAAGTAGATCATCCCCCTTTATTTGTTCTGATAGCTCATGCTCTGGCTCTCCTGACAACCCAAACTTATGCATTAACACACAAGAAATTTAATGCCATTAAAACAAACTTCTAAAGTCTTCCATTCTTTTCTGTCCCCACAAAAAGTCTCAGTGATAAAAGTTACACCAAAGTGGGTGATGAATAGGCACACAAGTCGGATGGTGTGGGGTTTTATTCAATCATAACCTACTACATCGTTCACAAAATGTATCTTGCTGGGTTTATTAAAACAAACAAACAAACAAACAAACAAACAAACAAACCAACCAAAACACAAACTCACAATCTAATTCAAACTCACCAGAAACTGTGTGAGCTAAACAGTACAAGGGTTCTGCAGCCCCTGGCCAAGACCCTGCTCTGCAGCTGCTCTCCCACCTTGGTTCAGGTGATGTCCTTTGCTTCCCTGCCTCAGCATTGTGGAAAAAATGAGCAATCACTTCCTTGGAAAAGAAATGTGCACTGAGCAAAGATAGATCACCTGTTAGTGCTTGCTACAACAGAACTACATGTGTCCCAAACCACAATGAAAATTGGACTTCCTACATGATTCTACTCTCTTCTATGTCACATTCCCAAAACTCCATGTTTTACCCATAAAAAATATTACATGGGTTTCCCAGAGAATTCTTGCAAAACGATTTTTTAAAGCAGTATAGCATTACATATTCAGGTCCTTTATGTACAGTCCCTACCTATGTCTATAGGTATTTATTCCAACAGAAAAGCTGTCCATGTTTCCTGTGCTTGTGAGAGTCTCTGCACTGGATCTTTGTTTCACAAAGCACATGTTATTAAAATACAAGAATTCTTGAGAAAAGTTCACCTGGGACTATCTTCACATATATCTAACTCTATGAGAGGAAACAGCATTTCTTCCATTTATTGCCATGAGAAACTTCTTGTGCTGTAGATTTTACAGTGTGTGGGTTTACGTATTCCACATGTGCAACCCCACATCCTCACTGCACTTACCCTTACATTACTCCAAGGTATATAAAGAAGGATCCAAATAATCCCAGAGCCCAAAGTATAAAATAATTTCCTTATCTACAGTAATATATAGCTTAACTGACTTTATACAGCCTTTTGGCAGCAGCACATCTACTGAATTTGTATTTCAGTTCACATGCCACTTTCAAGGCTGCAATATTTCAGCACAATTACAAATTAATGAGATAGGTAGTCTCCGTTGCAGAGATAGCAGCAATCTGTAAAAGGGTATTAAGAAAAGGAGTAATTTATTGGCTCATGAAGGTTCCAAGTGTGCAGTCACATTAGCATGACAGTGGGAGGTCAAGAGACTCATTAGCCAGCAGTTACAAGATATGCAACTCAGTACTTCATAGTGGCAGGATGTACATGCAACATACACTTTAGGATGCAATTATGGGGGGCTCACTCTGCCATTGCCTTTGCCTCTGTCTCCCAACACACCCAGGGGCTGTGGGTGCCCAGTGTGGGGGGTCATTGCTGGGTGCCTACAGCAGGAAATCCCACACAGGTTTGTTTCTGCTGTGCTACCAAAAAATCTTGTCTGATAACACTGGAGCAGCAGGGAGCAGAAAACCTGCTGTGCTCGGCTCCTGGGTAAGGGATCCACATCCAACTTACCCTGGCTGCTGCAACCAGCACAGATGGGTCCTCTTCATACCTGAGCTCATGTTTGCAGCTCAAACAACAAAGGAAGCATGGGCTTGAAACTTGGAAGTGGGGACAAAGGCAAGGGAAGGCGGATGATGGATGGAAAGAGGAAGAAATATGTGTGGGGCTTGAGGTGAGATTGAGCAGCAAGTGCTCACCAACAGTACAAATGCTTGTTCTCAAACTGAGGAGAAAGAGTGTGGAAAGCCTTCACCTTGGATGAAACTCTGAATGTGTGACAAGGTGTAAAACTGAATAAATTACCAAAAATGAAGGAGTTGCATCCTGAAAAAATGAAGTGCATGTCTCCATTGACTGCAGTGGTACTCTGATGTTTTATACCCACTGAGATGGCTTTAGCTCAGTTTGAAGAACCTTACTTTAATGCAATAAAATCTGCAAACAATCTGGAGTTTCTCACTGCAATTCATTTGTATGGGGGGAAAAAAGACTAAAATAACCTTGCAGAAGACAGTTGTTGTATGAAAGCCCAATGCCAATGATGCCTTGTGGGGCTACCTAAAAACAGAGGCCAGACAAAATCAAGGGAATAAGAAGCAGATATATTTAATGAAGGGGTTTCAGGTAGATTAAGTGCCCCAGGGGCTACACCCAAGAATGGACCACAGGTCACGAGTTTTCACACTTTTAAAAGTTTGGTCCATTTGCATATTGGGGCTTAATCTTCCAATTACAGCTTCAGGTAATGAAGTCATTTACCCCAAGTTTGCTCCCCCCAGCTCCCTTTTGTTTCCATCTCTCAGGCCTGAGTCAGTGAGGTGTCCTTGATTGCCAGGCCTGGAGAGGAATTGTTGTGTCTGCCCAAAATGGGAAAACAGCAGCTCACACAGTGTATGGAGTTTAGAGTTATACACTAAAGAACTGCAGGAATACAAATACATGAAAAATATAAAAGCTAAAATGCTAAAGCATCACCAACAGTACAACCAGATGCTGTGTTTAAATTAGCATTAGGTTGGGCTGGCATTTCTTGTCTCCCACCCCTCCCTCTCTGGTCAGACACCCCACATCCTTTGTCTAAGCAACAAGGGATTAAAGCAAAGACATACACTTGTTTTTGTCTAAATCAAATATGTGGAATGAAATAATTGCCTCTGAAGATGCTGCATGACTGATATCAGCAAACACCTTAATTATTAATTGAACTTCTTTAAACTAGCAGTATCAAAGCCTATTACATAAATTCTTATCACAACTGCAGCACTCCAAGACTTCAATGTTATTCCTAATTAAACACATGGGTACCTATATGAGAGGGAAATAACATGAGCTTGACTATTTTCATAGATTTCAGATGTTCCTTAAATTTTACAAGAAGCTGTCTCACTTAGGCATTGGGTTATTTCTTATTAAGAGCAGATTTGGCTTTTTTTAATTAGAAACATCAGATATTACCTTCCCTTAGAAGTATTTTGGCCTAATTTTGATTTCACCTCAAAATGGCAGTACCAACTAGCATAAAAATCAGAGTGAGAGCAGAATTGTGATCAAATCTGGAGTCAAATAAGCAGATCTTCAAAGGTTTCATACAGCTGATACCTGCATTATTCAGGCTTTTTATCAATTCCAGCTTCTGATGCTCCTTCCCCTTGGTCATGGTTTTTGCACATAACACATCATTATGCTGTGGAGTTAATTGCCACAGGATGTTTGCAGGCCAGGAGCAAACACGGGTCAACAGAGAGATTACTAAATAGATTAACATAAAACAGATTCTGTGGGGAATTCTGCCAGGAGTTCAATGCCATCTCTAAGTCAAGGTCCTTTAACTGTAGGTCATTGGAAAGACCTACATTTCCTTAGACAGACAGATCCCAGCTCCTTCCTGCTGGGCAAGGACACTGCTTGAGCAAGGACTGTGCTGCTCAGCCCTCTGCTGTGACCCCACACAGCTGTACCATGCTCTTCACCTTTTTCAGGGATCCTACTGCTTCTTCCTTTCATCAGGGACAGATGTTCAACAACTGCACGGTATAGGGATGATATGTAACTGGTGGAACAGGAAAACTAACCAGAGGAAATTACATTTTAAAAAAAAAAAAGAGAGAGAGAGACCCAACAGTAACAGTAAAAACAAGTAGTTCAGCTCTTTACTGAAATCCTAGTGAAAAATAGCAAAATAAAATGGAATAAATGTCAATTTAAAATAGCCATTCATGTGTTGGTGGAAGGCAATATCCAGGGCCAGGGGAAGTGTTTCCCCTGAGCAAAACCCCCAAGTGTACACAGTTTGAATGCAGACCTTCCACGATGTGAGGTATTTCACCAGAGCAGAAATTTTAAAACTGCTGCTTCCAATCCCCTTTGTTTTGAGAGGAGAGCGAGTCTGTTGTCCATTTGGCTGAAAGGCAAAGACAGCTGAGATTTTTGTTCTGCTCCAGATCTCAGCACCATGGCACAAAGAGCACTGCCCTGGGGTAGGAGGTTTTGAGAACCAACAAAAATGCCATTTACCTGGCTTCTACTCCATAGTGCCCACTGGGTCTGGGCACTGCTGCTTCATCTGCTCCTGAAAGTTTCATTCACACTGGCAGCGCTGCACAACCTCTGGTGTTTGAAAAGACAAAAAGAAAAAATATCTCTTATCAAGGCAAGATGCTGCCCAAAAGGTTGGGAGCCTCAATGCTAAGCTGGCTTAGCATCCTGAGTTAGGAAACAACCTCTGCATAAAGAATTGTTAATGAACTGATCAGGCTCTAAAAGCATTCATGGCACATTCTCCTCTCTTCTCATTCCATTATAAAAGAGAAATATTCATCAATTCACATTTATTAACACAGCTTACAAATGCAACAAGCTTTAGTAAATTCAGCCTATAAGGATGAGGAGCATTTCATGCTCCTTTTGCAATGTGCAGCCCTTCACCTTCACCCTGTCCTGCTTCTCCTCCAGGCCAGCACTGGAGTTCAGTGTTTGAAGAGCCATTTACTGGTGTTCTTTACAGCACCAGAGTCCAGTGAATCCTCATATCAGCAATTACTTGAAGTCAGTAGAACTGTGTCTAATTATTCCAAAGTAGTTGTACATATTAACCTACATATGAGGATATTCAAAAGTGAAAAAGGAAACACAGACTCACCATAATTCCACAAATACCCAGGTGACCACTTGTGAATATCAACAGGAAACACTTCTACTCTTTTCTGTTATACATTTCCTTGACTTCTTTCTTCATTAGCAGTACTCGTTATGTATTTTAGTGACTGCAGTGTTAACAATTAATAAATTCCTCTTTTAAAGAAACATCCTGGGTGACCCATGCACACCCTCAGCTTTGTATCTAGCCAGCTCAATAGCTGCTTCAAGGTGAGATCCTGACCCCAGCCTGAAAACAGCCAACACTAGAAATGAGCTTCCCCTGGCCTTTGAACAAAGCCATGGTGCAAACTTGGGGGGGAAAAAAACATCCTAAGTGATGTAGACACTGCCACGTGGTGGATTTCTTGTGTTTGTTTCTGTTTGCTTCCAGCACTGCACCATAAAAGCTGCATTTCTATTTTCAGCTTTCCTATGCAAGCGGACTAAAGGGCTCTTTGTTGTCATCCTTACAGGTACAGACCTCAGCCTCTGCCAGAATTGACTGAAACATCAAGAAGGAGTTACCTAGACACTGTTACTTTGGACCCCTCCAACCTTTTGTTTAATACAAGAAGTGGCAAAATAGGTCAACCAAAATGCTCTTAATGTGTACACATATGGCATTTAAGTACATATACAGCCACACAAATGTGTGCCCATCATAACCCAAACACATATACCATGCCAGGTACAGCAACACAGAGAATGAGCAAATTTTACGGTTGTGTCTTAATAATCACCCAAATTAAGACAGTGATACAATAATGCAGATCGAGTTTAACTACAATCCCTTCAGTTATAAGCTAGTGATGGGTGGACTTTAAATTCTCAGACATATAAAATACAATTCCTGGCCAATGCAGGAGTCTCTTCCCCAGCCCTCACATCCTCCCTTTTTTCTCCTCCTCCCATATTTCCATGCACTCCTCTCTCTGACTTTTGTCATGACATCACCTAAACTTGCCACATCTTAAGAGAGGGCTAGCTCTCACCTATCTGGAAGAGATGCATATAAAACCCTCTTTCTTAAGGGGCTATGCCTTTATCCCAAATTGCACTACAAGGTTGTGCCTTTTACAATGTTCAAAGAACCAGAGCTGGAGCCCAGCATAGCAATTCAATATCCTTCTCCTGGAGAGAACAGTCCTCCTGGAAGACTCTACTAGGTCCCTCTGCACTTATCCTAGAATCAGAACAGACAGATGGATGCTGGCCTGGGCTTCCCACCAAAATAAAACCGAAGGTGACCTGCAGAAGAGCTCAGGCTTCGCATCCACACACTTGGCTCACGTGGTTCTTCTGACAGCCAGTGGAATATAAATGGGCATGAAATCTCAGAGTGCTTCTGGCAAGCCCCAGTCACACAGGGTGTTAACACTGACCCTAAAGGCTGGCCAAATACCTCTGAGGTACAAATTGCTTTGTCACTCCGTTGTTGTCATCTGGAAGGTTGGAAAAAGGACAGAGATCTGAAGGACACCCCATGATAAACCCACTTTTTTCCTCATATTTATTCATCATTGCACCTGAAATGAGTAAATCAGATCTCAAATTGAGGCTGCCCATCCATGAACATTTTAGCAGAACAAAAAGAGCCTTCTGCATATCCTAATGTTTTGTGCTATTTAGAGATGCTGGGTAAATCAGAATTCCCTGTCCTACAAACCATCCAGACACAGATAGATGCTGCCCCAGTCCTAGAAGGCAGCTGTGTCCTGGCTGCTTTCATGCTTGACACAAAGCCTACACATGCTGCAGCTACCTCCACTTACAGACCTTGTATAGGCTTGGGGTTTATCGCATTTTTATGGAAATTCTGTTCAGTGCTCAATTTACCCTTGTTTAAATGCTAATTTTAGTGAAGTGGTTTAACAAAGCAATTATGAAAAAAAGGCTCTAATCTTCCACCGACTGAGTAGGGAGAAACTCAGAATGTGGTAGACAGATTAACCATGTAAATGCAACATAAGTGATCTGTTTCCTACCTAATGCACTCGGTGAGAAGCGATTCGGTTACAAAGGTGACAGTTCCGCCTCCTTTTCTAAATATATTACACCAAAGAATCAACAAAACACTAACACCTCATGCAGGGTGTTGCTATAATAATTATCCTTAGCAATCTCTCTTGTTTTCTGTACTTAACACTCACTCTTGTTTTGCTTCTTAATATATGTTTATCCATTTTATTTAGAACTTCTGACTGTAAGATATAATCAGACACTTTAGAAGGCATTTTACTGTAATTGTAGTTAGTCGAGTTAAGTGCCACAATTTAAAATGGTTTAATGCTAATTCCACCAGAGCTGCAACTGCATCTGACAATGCCAAGCAGTTCAAGAGGTCTCTACCAACTAGAATCAAAATTCACCAGCTCTACCAGCTCTCCAAAGCTTCCTTGCATAGAAACTAAACATGGGTATCCTACCTGCAACAGGATATTTCTCAGAGCAAGGGTGAACAACAGAGAGAAGTGTGACACAGGAGTTTTAGACCCAATACCCACTTCTTGGATAATCTACAGTGCCATTAAAATTTGCAGCATCTGTCTGCTCTTGAGAACAGGTAACATGTGACTGACAGAAATCTGTGAGATAGTGTCAAATACTCCATCTTTTGCCTCTAAATCTGTGGAATTTTATTTAAGTTGAATACACAAAGGATTCAATGTCACTGTTGATTTATGAGTTTCAGATACCAAACTGTATTTCCTAAAGTTTAGTCATTTGCAGTTCTTTTCTTCCACAGACCTGTTACCTCTCTTTGAGAGCTTCCTCTCTTTCTGTCATCATTTCAATTCTCCCCAGTGCTTTCCTGGTTTCTCCCATCCCTTCCTGAGTGTGTTGCCTTAAGGTTCTACAATCTGTAGGGACAGGGCTGTGAGGGAGGAGGAAAAAAAGCAAAGGCAGCTTCTCACCACAGACAGAATCCAAGGGCTGAAGAAGCAGGGAAGAGTCCATGACAAGCAGTCAGGAAAGATTTTTTGCTATGAAGTTAAGGCATTCACCTTTTGGACTTATTTTTCCATCTGAAGAAGGTCCATACACAGCGAGTGCAGCTCACTGGACTAGGAGGGCAACACCTGGACAGGATAGGTAATGCACTGCAATTCCCAGAATACAGGGAAAAACTGCAACTCCATGATCCACAACAGTTCTCGTGCTACCTGGGGGTTTATCTTAAGGAAAAACATCTGTGATGTGAAGTTCAAAGCCTGTGAAACATACTCAGTAATTCTGATTACTGGGCATTTCTGAACAAAATTTGTAACTCCCTTTTCCAGAATTCACGCAAGGTTTTAAACAAAAAAACCCTTCTCTTATGTGACAACAGAATGATCCAATGGGAAAGGAAGAGCATCTGAGAGAAAAAAAATTATAGCAATTCAGTGTGTCACACAGTTACACATCTTTGACCTCACTTTGCTTTTTGTCTGTCAACTCTTCTGGTCTGGACTAGGTCTCTAAGCACAATGGAGTGAAAAACCATAGCATGATCTTTTATAGTCCTGCCCTTGATTGCAATAGTAATACCTAAACATAAGAAGCAGGAAAACAAGAGCTGAATTAATACACAAACCATCAAATCCTAAAATACAGATCTTACTGAAATCCAAGGCTTTCAATGAATCATAACAAAACACCAAGAAATGTAAGAAAAAAAAAACAAACACTCTAAATTTTGTCTGAGGGAAATAATACTAAATTACATGAAATCAAAATTCTATTTTCAATCAAAGTGTCTTTTACAGAAAAAAAAATTAGTTGTTGTTCACTTTTTAATATAGTCAGTTTGCATTTGAGTTCTCATGTTTACGAGGACTCAGAGCTCAAAAAGAAGGCAGTCTGTACAAACAAAACAGAAAGTGTTGTGCAAAACCAAAGCTTGTGAGGAGTTTTCTTGGGTTTGATGCACAATTCTCCCAGGTAAACAGCTCAGGTCCTGAAGCTCTTGTTTGAAGTAACAAACTGCCAGCTCACTAAAAACCCCAAATGAGCACGTACACTCCAATGAAATGAGGTTTAATGCTTTGGAAGGTAAATGAAAATAAAAGGTTGCTGAGGTGAGCCCTGGTGGCAGGGACCTGTATAAGGAGAGAGGTCTCAGATAAGAAAAACTGAATTCCCAGCACTACAATATTCAGTGCTATTTTGAATCAATGGTTACCCACAAAGAGATTTCACACAATACATGGAATAAATTTAAGTTAGAAATCCATATCCATTTGATTTAAACTAAGAACTTCGGGAGAGTAAAGCAGCCTCCCCTGACAGAATTTGTTTCATTAAGGTTTTCCTAAACTTTACACAGCACAGTAGGCACAGTAATTTTATTTCCAAATGAGTTAAAACAGCTTCTGATCTGGTATAGGCACTTAATTACGATCAGAAGGGCAAGAAACTGAAATATATGTAAGTGTGCTGGGCAATTCATGTCATTTCAGCATAATTATTCTACTTCAGGGTCAGCTCAAGTTGCTCCCACAAAAGAGAACTTCCTCTGAAGGGCTATTTGTCATGGGTGCTTGATTTTTAATCACCTCATCAGATCAGCTGCTGCTCTGCCTGTCCCTGTGATCATTGGGAAGGTTTCAGGCCCCTTCTACTGAAGTTAGTTGTTAGTCAGCTCCATTCCAGCTGGGAGGATGAAATTTTCCTGAAAAGCAAACACATTTAACAGTGTTTCTGCTCAAGCAGGAGAGTTCTTTCAAGCACTCTTGCAAAAAACCCCACCGAATAATATTAAAGAGCAACCATCCATTTGATGTCACATTCCTAAATTCTTTGACACCAAGGGTTTTGGGCATGAGCTCTGCAGCTGCCAGCTAAAGACAGCAATTCTGTTGTGCTTTCCTACACTGCAGCTCATGCATTCCCAGTAAGGCTCCTGGTCCCTTCTGCACCTGGCTGAGGGAAATAAGATAAATAAGGGAAGTAAGATAAATTCACAGACTTTCCATCCAGTCACACCTCTGGACTGACCACAGACACTACATGAAGGGCAGACTCATAAAAAAAGCCTTTGAACATAATTCCTGAAAGTGGTTTTGTGAAGAAGTTCCCAGTGGGAATTGGCCCATTGTGGACTGGACACTGAAAGCTCTCAGGGCAGTGCCTGCATTATCAAAAGGAGGAGTTTTAAATGGACATATTTCTAACCCCATGGTCCTCTGTAGCCAGCCTGCCAAGACAACCCAAAGCACAAGGTTAGTGTGTTATCCCTCCTTAAAATTCCCCTGGAGTGTCCCTGCTGAAACACTGCACTGAGGTTCCAAACCTCAGTAAAAACATACAGCTCTGTTTCAGCTTTCCAGGTAGGTCATCATTTTTAATTACAGTATTTGTATTTAAGCTCTGCACACAACAAATAAATTTCAGCTTTGCAGTATGTGCTGGACTACCTCTCAGTAGCTTTGGGGAAAAAAAAAAAAAAAAAGGAAGAAAACATCAGCCAGTTGTCTGTGTGTTCCCAGAAACAAGAAAATATCTATCAAGCCTTGGCACAAACAATTCTTATTTCTGCTTGATCTATTTATTTTCCTAAAAGCGTCACTGAAACAATTCACAAGATTCATAATCCACAAGAAAACCGATTTAAGCCCACATCTGCAGAAAAACATTAATTTATAGAAAACTGTAATCTACCTAAAACCTCCTTAGGAGAACACTTCTGCAAATTCATGTCATAAGGCTGTGCCCAAAAAGAACTGAAAAATGTATTATTCAGTTGTTTGTGCTTTGTAGGTGCAGAACTGCATGTGTAAAAGAACACGGGCACAAAGCCAGCAGAAACATTATTATAGGAACTGTCCCTCAGAGGCAAATCTCAAATAGAAAAGCATCCACAGGAAAGAGGGAAAAAATACAGCCCCAAGCCCTCAGGTACAGCCTGTGCTTTCACAATGCCCTGCCCTTACAAGAAAAGCAGCACAGCAGAGGAGCCAAACACCAGGATTGTTCAGCAAATCCAAGAGTTTGGAGCATTGTCACTAATTCTGTTTGCTTCAGGGGCAAAAGCTCCATTTGCTTTAGGTCCTCTGCTCTGAGCCCCAGGGACAGAGTGCCCAAGGATCAGCCCATCACTACAACCCATGAAAGGGGGAAATGATGGCTCAGGTTTGAGCTTTTATATTTTTCAGATTCTGTGCTGCTTTAGTGTGTGGGTCTGGGCTTCAAATTAGGGGATGGTGAGCTCTGTGCACAGAGTAGAGGGACAAAACAATTCCTTCTCTAGCTGGGGACCAAGGACAACCAATCCAGATCTCGGGCCAAAGAATATAAACAATATGGACTCAAGAGAAAAAAAAAACAAGAAGGATGGGACTTGATGGGCTAAAGCTGGAATTGGACAATTAACTGCAATATGCAAATGGAGCAGAACTGATAAAAGTGCCAGAGCCCGTGCCCAGTGTCCATTTTGTGCCCATTTTGGTTCATCTTGGGTGCAGCCCTGGCTGGGCTCTTGTGCTGCCCAAGGTGGATCCATGGAGGAAATCCTTTTAATAAATCCCTGCTTTATTCTTTAGCTCTGTCTGGTCTCTGCTCTAGGGCAGCCTTCTCAAGGCATCACTACCACAGCAATCCCACTGATTCCAGACAACCTTCCTTCCTTTCAAGCTCTTTAGCACAGAAAGAACACCATCTGACCTACAGGCTGACACATCAGCAACTTCTAAATCCCAGTGCTCCACCTGGATGTCTGTGGTTTTGTTTCTGTTGTTCAGACACTCCCTGCTGAGCTGGAAGGGGTTTGCTCATGTCAGCTGAGCCCCTGTGAGCAGCAAACAGACGCAGCTCCCTCAGCTCCAGAGCTGGATTGCTCTTGAACTCATCCTCATCCCTCCCTCATGAGCACTCCAACCCCCTTCATGCATGCACAGAGCTTTTTGTGGACTGCACTTGGCTTGGAAAAAACCCAAAAGCCAGCTTTGGTTTCCCACTCTGTTCAGGAGGAAATACACCTTCAGCTCGAGCAGAGGTGTCCCACCCCTGGAGCCCTCTTGTCCGCCTCGCTGCAAGGGTCATTCAGTGACTATTCCTGGGTACCCAGGGCTCCAGAAGAACACACAACCAAAGAACACATGCATGGTCAAAGGCATCCCACGTGTTCCCTCCTCCATCAGCTGTCATCAACATCCTCTTCCTTTGTATACTTTTGGATGTGATAAAAATACTGTTGGATAATCCCGACCTTAAAGACAACTATACTGCCAAAACCTGAGATGGAGACTACTGCATGGCCATGATTTATCTTAGCCCCTCTACAGAATATTTTCACTGCCTTTTTCACTTCAGATGTTACAAAGGCCTTGGTCTGTCTCAGTGGTGGGGAGGAGAATAAATCTGCATGTGTTAAGGGCACAGGGAGCAGGAACACTTCCCAGGGCTGTGTTCACTGCTCTCACTCCAGATTCACACATGGAACTCACTCTCTTTGGCAGAACCCCAGGGTTCTTGACACTGCTTGGGAGACAAACAATCACAGGGAACTATTTTAGCTGTTTTTTAAAGGTATTTTTAGTTTTTTATAACTATTTTATTTAGGTATGTGTGCTCTGGAATAATGAGTACAATGTTATGGTGAAAAGGGGGACAGGACAAGAACAGATTCTTCAGGTATACTTGCAGTCTGGTTGGGAACAGACCCAAAACTTTATGTTTTCAGGAGAAGGATGAAGGGACAGTACTTGCACGCCTGTGCTCTCTTGCCCGCTTCTTTTTTCATTCTACACTTTGCCACATAACATCAGCAGGGCTGCCAGAGGTGCCCATCAGTGAGATATCTATACAAATATATGCAAAGAGTTCATGGAAATATTCATGCTAACTTAAGTGAACAACTATCATAGAAATACATCATTTTAGGCCAAGGACTCGAGGTAGCAGTCACTGGCCGCAGCAGTTCTTGTCCTGGGGAAGTGCAGAGCCTCCCTTCAGCCTAATATCACAGGCAAACACACAGGCCATAAAAAGGTAAAGAGGGCACAGACACCATCCAGCAAAAAGTGTTAATTTTTGGCTGTATTTATCATAATTTCTCCCTCTTTTCAGATTAATGGGTTGTAATTTATCTTGCTTGTTTCAGCTGGAATCTGCAGATTGTTTTCAAGAAGTTTTAGCTCTGAAATAATTTTAAAGCACCAGTATGATACAAACATAAAACCAGTCTTTAATTAATCTGTCAGTGCTGAATTAAACTTTCTTTATGGTAAGAGGAAGTTAAATGACATGAATGAAACTGCAGCAATTAGGCTATTTAAACCATGAACAGAAAGATGGAAGCTGACAGGATATCATGTAGCATCCAGGCTTCAATATGAAAGACTCCTGTCCTCCACCCATCACAAAGGCTATTTCACCTATATCACTCAGGCTGTATCACTCAGGCTATTTCAAACCATTTTAATCTGGTCTTGTATAAAATCACTCTCTAACAGAAGAAACAGAAAAGCACTACTTTGGGCTGTCTTCTCCCTTTGCAGGCTGTTATCTGTATTTTCCTTACCAAGGATGCTCATGTCCTCAGATCTTTGTCTCTAGAAATCCCTTTAACTGCCAAAGCCTTACTTTACTTTTCAAAAAGCTTTGCTTTACTTTACTAAATTTTCATTCTAGGAAAAAACCCCAGATTTTCTCTTAAAATGTTCCTAGACAACCTGTTCAGGACTCTAGACCAGGATACCTTTTTGTCATTATAGGAATGACAGTTCACTGTTCCCTACCTGTGCCTTTGAGCATTTCCTGAAATCCAGCATAAAGTCAACCTGCCCATATCTGGATATTCTACCAAAAGTCTTTGGGGTTAAAGAATGTTTTTTCTCACTGCTTCCTGAATAGGATTCTCATATTTCCCATTGCTATGATTACCCATTCACTGTGCAGTAGTAGTGCTGCCCATATTTCCCTTTCTCTGTCCAAAAAGTGCATTGCAGTCACCTTTGTAATTAGATGCACATGCACATGAGCCATCCACCTTCCTTATTAACTTTACCAGTTATGGGTAGCAAGACTCTGCCCATCTCTGCCCATTCATGAAGTGGCAACACATTAAACAGACACAAGCATGAACTATGGCAAATGCCTGCTTCCAGCCATCTTTCATAATACTCTTCTCTTTAATCTTTTATGTGATCATCTTTTCCGTAACTACATCCATTATAATTATATCCATCCTCCTACCGTCAGTCCCTGAAATTGCAGCCTACAACATCTGTGAGGAAAATGATAAGTCTTTCAGGAAAAGGAAAGAAGACAAAGACATTTGCCTTACTGGTTTATTATTCCAGGAAGCCTGGAACAGCACACAACATGCAGCCAGAACCAAAATCCCACTCAGTATTATCAAATCATTATTAGTATTCAGTCCTTAGAAAGGTGAGGCTTCCTCTCCACTCCTCTCCAGCCTGTGTCACTGGAGAGCTTCCTCTCATACTGTTGATTTTCTCCTGCTTTCTCCCACTTCCCAGCACATTTAGACCTCATGATCTTTGCTGTTCTCTCAATACCAGAAATCCTTTCAGGCATGGAGTTTCTTCAGCTAAGAATCATTAACAACCTCTCTGAAACTAATCTCCAAGGGCCATAACTCAAATTGATTGAGATAGGTTCCTGTTCCAGCCCCACTCAAACCTAGATCAGTGTTCTGTGAGACAGACTTCTCTCAAACCTGGCTTTATTCACCAGGATTTGGCTATGGGATACTATTTACACTCTGCAGTGTCTCAAACCTTGTTAAATCAGGGACAGCAGATGCGGCTGCTCTCCCACTGCTTCCACCAGAGAAGAGAAAAAAATCATCCATAGAGCCACTGGCTCCCACCTCCTGCTGCTCCTCTGAAAGGCCTGACCCAGTGAGTGGCCTCTGCACCCTCCCAGTGACCCCCAGTGCCCCTCAAGCCTCTTCCCAGACCACAGCCCTGCAGCCTTGGCTTTGGTGTGAGACCCAAAACCTCTCTGCTGCCGTTCTGATTTGGTAAGTTCTGTGCTGCAGCTGAGCTTCCCTACTAGACTGCTCTCCTCCACAACTCTGCAGCCCATGCCTTTGCTTGCTCTGCTCACACAAGTGCCATAAATCATCACCCACCACAGGCTACTCAGATTAGTCATAAGGCAGCTACATCATAAGGGCTAATTGGCCCAATTAGCTGTTCTCAGTTGAGACCATTATCTGAAAAATCTTTGCTTGTTCTTATCTGTTTATGAGTTTGCAATGAACCAGCACATCTACACCACAAAACACTTTTTTGTCCTTGCTGATTCTGTATTCCCAAAGCATCTAGAGCAACTTACATTAAGAGAATCTGCAGATTTTCCCATTTCCGTAGCTTTTCAGGAGCTGCCTCAGTGTAATTTCACGGAATGGACCTTGTTTATCTTCAAACTGGAAACAGACAACAATTCCTAGCTTGTACTTTATACTAAAGTAACTTATTCCATTAGCAAAGGAAAACTGTTTTTTTTTTAAATCTCAGATCTGGGATGTATCATATGCTCAGCAACATGCCTGAAACTAAACAGAAATGACAGTACTGTGCAACACACAGTTTTCTTTTTATCTCCAACCACAGAGATATTTAACTAGAATCAATATGTGAGACACCAATGCATGGCCAGAACCATTTGTGATCAGAGCTGTGCATTGTCAGAATAAAGAGCCCAAATGCTTGACTCCACTGATTGAATTCAGTATCCTCAAATCACATCAGGACTGCATGCTCTAGGGTGCCATAGCACCCTGGTACTCCTGTTGTGCCTCCCATCCCATGCACTGTCATGTGGCTGCAAGAGATATTTGGGCCTTCCATCAGTAATTTAATCCCTGTTCCAACTCACTCATGCTTCACATGGGCAAGGCAATAGGAAATTACACTGCTGTCTGTGGCAAAGTCAAGTGCAGTACAGAAGCCCCTTTTATCATGGTGGGTACTTATGGGAGGTTTCAAAGGATGCTCGCAATTTTCCACCCAAGTTTTGTGAGAAACCATCTGAGACAGAGCCTTCCTGAGGGCTTGATGGCACTCCAGACCTGCACAAGTGCACTTCTGTGCTAGGAATCCAAAGAGACAATGAGGAATGGTGTTTTACACATGCAGGGTTATTGTTGCTGCCCAACGGTGAATTAGGACTCTTTGACTCTAATATTAGAAGGTTTGATATGATTTATTAAAATGACTCCATTGTTCAGAAGGAATTTGGGCTGTATGTGCCCAGGTACTGAGTTAAGATGCTTTCCCTTTCATGCTCAGTACAAGAATGCTAGAATGCTTAGAATTCAAAGATAACAATTGTCCACATCATTGGCTAAGAAAGAGAGAAGGCTCCCATCCCTCATATGGGAGACAGGGCAGCCAAACATCACCTGTCCTTGAAGCACACAGCTCGGAGATATGTTTATCAAATTCTATGCTGAAAAGTGAGCTTTCCCATAAAAAGAAAAAATTCAGCAAGTTTGCACCCAAAAAACTCATAAAACATTAAAACTATACAGGATGAAGACATCGAGACTACATCTTGGGCTTGATCCCATCTCTGATGTAAATATCGGGCCCACAGCAACATTCTTGTATCTGTTGCTACCAGGCAGCAGGAACTTCATTTGCTTAAGTGTCTGATAGCTGCCCAGACCCATTTGAGTGCAAATCCAGGCAGTCAGAGCCAGATATTCAGAAGCATTCCATATTCAGGGCTACTCTTAGGATTAGGAGAAGGTGCCCAGTGCTTCAGAAGAAAAGCTGTGGGACTGGGACTGAAACAGAGCTGTACAAACATACATCACAAATTGACTCTTGCTTCAACACTCAGGGGCACTAAGTGGTCTCCTTCCAAAGCAGTCTCATTTACATTTTTTCCTGAGGTGGCCAGAGGCCAGTTGAAGCTCAACAACCACACAACCAGGAGCTCTTTCACCACCGGGCAAAGTCTCCCTCATCATAAGGCAATGATTTGGACACTACAATTTCTTGACTTGGATAGATATACCTGCCAGTCTGGGAGGAAAAGCCTTGACTCAGAACTGCCAGCTCTGCATATTCTACATTTTCAGATAAAACATTTCTAGCTTTCTGCCAGTTGCCACTTATTTGGGCAAGGAGTTTCCCCCAAATGCTACTGAGGTAGCCTCAGTGAATTTGTACCCTTAGTGATCACCTGTGTGCCCTCTGCCCACACCAAAGTGCAAGGTGAGGTCCCTGTTGTCCTGCACAAAAATGGCAGACAGCAGGGCCACCTCTCAGAGGCTCAGGCACCAGCACAGGGCAAACCTACCTCCCTTCTGGGTGGCACAAACCTGCTGATGCACACTACAGCCCAGAGAGAAGAGAGGCAACAATAAAGCAAGGAAACTGTTAGGATCCCCTAGCAAACAGAACTTAATTATTCCATGGAGAGCTTCCCAAGGCTGTCAGGATGTACGCTCAGAGGACAAGGCAGTGGAAATTATCAAAAAAGAAGGAAAGCAGAACTGTGCACTGGAAAGCCAGAAGGGATGGAGCCTTGGACAGCAAGCAAGCACTAACAACATGGCCTGAGGAAAAGCCAAAGAGGACAGCTTTTGAGTGAGCTTTCTTGAGTCCTGCTGTGCTCAGGGACACAGGCCTTTGCAAATTCTTTATAAATACATTGGACTGCATCAAAGTCACACTTAACTCACCAATTTCTCATCTTAAATGGAACAACTGACAGAAAACGTCTCTCCCCAGACTTTTTTTATTAGCTTCTGGGATAAAGAGAGGCTGCAGTAATAATTACAGCTTCAGCAAGGAGATGATATCTTGTGTTAGAAGACAGGTTATTTGAATCAGGATTGAAGGGACAATGCTTTTCTAGCAGGAGCTAGACTGAGGAGGAGCTGATTTTTCTCTTATTAAATATAGGAGGTTTCATCCTCTTTTGCTGTTAACAGATTGATACATGCTCTAGTCCTGCATTTTTAACATTCTGTAGTCTGACAGGGTCATGGGTGGGAAGGAGCCCTCTAAACTGGCTCATCTGGAAAAGGGCATTAAACTGGAACAGAACCTTCCTCATGCTTTTTGTTAAAAAAAATTTTTTTTGGAAAATATTGGACATCCAGAGCTGAAAGTCTTTACTTTTGAAATACACAGTCTAGATACCAACACTATAAAAAGGATGGGGGTGTAACTGTGACCTCTGACTGTTTTCAGAGCTTTCCCCACTTTAAAAAAAAAAAAAAAAGATTCACTTGGAATTTTGTTTAACTTTGAAAGGAGGAATCTAAGCTATGCAAAACAGATAGACTGTACTGATGGATGGGCACACACAGAGACGAGACAGTCCATTTAGCAAGAGAACTGAAACACTAATAAATGGTGCTGAGTGGAAGGAGAGAACTGTGTGCACGTGTCTGTGTGCGTATCACACACATCAAGAACCTTAAAAGAACTGCAGGTACAGGGTTAAACTAAACTGACCACAGGGAATGCCACAGCACTGGTAATACTGTGCTGGTTTAAAGCTCACCAGCTGTGCCACCCTGACAAAAGTCTCTGCTGGTGGTGCTCTGTTTAGAGTGAGGTTTTCAGTACCTAGCTGTTCCAGATAGCTTGGATTTTTTGATTTTCACTCAGGATAAATATCAATGAATTACCCAAAGAGAAAAGTATTAGGCTCCTCCACTCATTCTGACCCCAGAGAAGCATTTCATTCTGCAAAAGTCATGCAGAGAAAAAAAAAAAAAGAAAAGGCTGATTCATCTGCAATGCAGCTCACCCCAAATTGCTTATACTTGCACTGTCACGCTCCATGCTGGCGCTGCTAACTTGCTGTTTGCTATTTTGGCTAATTATATAACTTCCAAAGGAAAGACTATTCTTTACAAAGCACTGAAAGAAGAGTGGGAGGCATTATATCAGTCTCCTACACATCTCACACTGAGTATAATGAACCTCCAGATTCTGAGATGTCTGAGGAGATTATACCTCCTCATGGCAAGGCTGGATCTGCCCCAGAACGTGAGATTTGCAGGGAAGGCATCTTTGCTTCCTGCTCTCTGTGAAATGAAACCTAGCAAAGAAACACTACCTATTGGCAGGACTGAAAAGTCCATGTATTCAAACTGTCCAACATTATTAAGCACATGTATAAAATCGTTCGAGATAGAATCAAATTCCCTGGTGGCAGAAAGGCTATTCATAGACATCTGGAGGGAACTGCACTGTAACTCCAGATTCATGCAGCTTCAAATTGTCTCATTTGAGATGTTTAGATAACAGAGCCCCCTGAGCTTTTCTATTCAGCTCAGTGTGCAGCAGAATGATGGCCGAAGGAAAACTCAACACACAGAGGATTAAGAGATGCTATTTCTTCACAATACAGAGGAAGATGGAAAATGCTATAAGGTGGGAATGGCTTAGAATGCCTTGCCCCTGTCTTTAGAGCTTGTGAGCAATCAGCACAGCTGTTGGTATTCAGTACCAAGTTTCATCAAAAGCACAAAGTATGATTAAGCCACTAAAAAAAGCTGGAGAGTATCCAAGGTTTAATTACCATCATATCAGAGCTTTAAATGCTGATGAGAGCAAGTGTCAAACAAGAAGAATGGTGTGCAATACAGTACACCTTGGGGACTGCCTGTGCATGAGGCTGATGAGTGCCTGGCAAACCAACCAGAAGAGGGAATTACAGTGGTTTAATACACTGAAGAGAAATGGAGCCCTTAACTTACACGGATCCCAAACAACAAAGCTGATAAAATAAGAATCTAAACCCCAAAAAAATCACTTGGATTAAGTATATACCAGGATACTTTCTTTCATTTGAAGGAAAAGATCTGCCAGACACCTTTTAGTAAATGCTCCCCCAATTACATGAGCATTTAGACTCAACTCTGCCTGATACATCTAACTAAATTCCAGCGCAGACTGTTTTCACACTTACACATACAGAAAGAAAGGCTTCAATCTGAAAGGGACTGAGAAGGACAAGACAGGGCAGGATGTGTAATCATCTGTATTTTTTTGCATATGGCAACAGCTGGAGATACAGTGCATGTCTTTGTCCAGTGGTGACAGATCATAGCTGGGCCTTGCTCTTCCAAAAATGTGTCTGCCCCAGCCACAAAGCCTTAAACTTTGCCTCTTCCTACACCTAGGAAGATCATATACAGGATATCAAAAACAAATACAAGAAATATCTAAGAGCAAACTAAATATCTTACCTGCAGACATTATCACAGACAATTCACAAGTTTAATGCTATACAACTCTTTACCTTTTAAGTAATTCTGCTTCAAATATAATTGTCAAAACTGTCACTGTCCATTCAAAAGGACATTGCTCAACACAGCAGTCAAATAGATAGGGCTTGCAAGATAATTTGGGTTAACTTTTGCAAGAACATCATTACTTCCAGCCTTCAGTCTGATATTATGTGTTTCCCTCTCCACTGCCACAAACACTTAAAAATACTGCACACAACAGCCCAAAGAAAACAGACTTGATGGAGTAGAGGAATAAATTTCTTCAAGGTATGCAGAATGCAGGATTGGCTATTCAAATAAGGGGCCCATAAATCTGCAGAACCAGAGGAGATTGCTCTTGGATATTTCAATAGCTGTGCAGAAGTTGCAAACAGCAGTTTTCTCCTGCGTGCATGAAATCATCCAAAATCCTGGAACACAGAATCCATATGGGAATAACTACACCACAGTGATTTTGGTCAGGCACAGCTTCAATATCTGATTTCTGTTTAACCAGCCTGGGTGTTTTCTGAAGGAAACATTGCAATACCTCTGCATATCCCCCTCCTCTAGAGAGACTCAATGTCTGTCCAAAAGTGTCACTTGAGGATTCAGTGGAAGTGTGGCTGCACTGCTCCCCTAGTGATTTCTAATCAGCAAAGAGGCTGATTTCTCTTCACTGATACAACACAACAGACAAAAGCTGCCATGGGTCAACACCCTCCCTGCCCCACAGCTCCTGCCTTTTATCTTTCAGGCTAGATAAGGCCCAACCATACACAAGCATCTACAGCAAGGGCCCTGAACTCCTCAGAGGCCCTAAGCCCTGCCCCAGGCCTGTCAAAGTCCCAGACTAAGGCCAAAATAAATGAATATATTTGACATTTTATTCAACATTTGATCCAAATTTTGCCTCCTCTACATTGTTTTGAACAACCGAGGAATTCTTTTGACTTGAAATGGGTCAGTGATGCCAACGGAGCTCCTGGCTCTCCCCATGGGCAGGGGGTTTAGTACAGCCCAATTTATCTCTTGTCAAGGTGATTTATTTTCCTGCTGTAAAGTGCTGACATAAGTACTCATGGATGAAACACAGGAAGGGATCCCATACTCCTCTTTAGCACCTTTGTAGGGGTCTTTTTCACCTACCATTCTCTATGCAGAGGAGCACAAGGAACATTTTGCTTCTAATACATGCTCTGCTGACACAGCATCTCCTGCCCTGCAGGGACCCCAGCAAAGCTGCTCTTTGTACCTGTGGCAGCTAAATCACTTCTTATCACAGCACACCATGGTTAAAACCCCAGTCTCCTGTTGAGCAGTTTTGATGGCACAAATTTTGGTCATGTCTCTTCATACTTTAACCATCAAACTCCCTGGTGTCATCCTAGAATAGCTGAGAGCAGAGGAATGAGGGAAACCCTCATCTCAGGAGGTGGAGCTACTTCTCCCATGTGAGGAAGTAAGAAAGAAAGGTGAAGAGCTCCACGTTCAAAGAAAGATGCTTGCCAACAACTCTTTAAAAGATGCATGTTTTAGTGGAGTAAATTCAACACATCTCCTCCATGTGTTATTTAACATCCCCTCTGGCCCTTCCTTTAGATTACAGGCAACCTTCCCCATCCTATTTGCTTCCTCCTTTGGTACTGCTAACAGAACTTTCAGGATTCAGCTTCTCCTGTGCAAAAATTTCATGGGCATGGCATAATTGTGCCTCCCCATCTGCTTTTTTGGATAATTATAAAGGAGGAATATGTCATCCTTCTCCTTCGTGCACCGGTGATCCCTATCCAGGAATGCTCTCCTTCCCCATATGGCAGAGATCCAGTAATTTGTCATGTCACAGTGCTCAGGGAATTCTTCCTCAGCTGCTAAGAAATTATCAGTCTGTTTTCATTTCCCTTGAGCCTTTAGGAAGAGATAACTTAAACTTTTAACTTCTGATTAATGTTGCTTCCTTCAATGGAAGGCACAAAAACATGGAAAAAATAGTAAGTTACAACAAAGAATAGGATTTATCAATTATTTAAACACTGTCCACGGATGAAAGATTCAATGAGACTCAATATCTTTTTGTCCCAATGGAATATCCTGATATGAAAGCACCAGAGATGTAAATTAAGTCTCTACCTGCTCCATGAAGTGATTTAATTTTGGTGAGTTTTTTGACTCGCCTGAAATTATGGCTTCAAATACGATGTTGGCTGCCACAGGTTAAAACTAAGAGGAGGTTATCAAAGGCTGAGCTGTTTATTCTGCACATCTGCTCACACGAGGTGAGGTCCTACCCTTGCCCCTCTCATACCTGCAGAGAGGTGTGCACATGTTTCATTTATGCAATTCAGTGTTTGTAGAGAGCTTGGATATCAGATTAGGTGAGAAGGGAGCAGCTCACTGGGATGATTGTCACTTCCATTAGATCACCCAGCCCCCCAGGAACTGCAGGAACATCCAGAATTAAACCTGCAATATTGGCCAGGGTCACTGAGGCTGATCTATCTGAGATGGACATCAGACAGAGCAGCTGCAAACAGCTCAGCTGCCAAGGCCAGGGCAGGTTTTGGGCTGTCTCAGGGTTTTTCCAAGATTGAATTGTGTGTAAAAGATACTGTAAAGGCAAATTAAGGCAAAACCAACTGGAGGAGAGGATTTAAGGCAGGAGTTCTGAAAGAACTAAGAATGAAAGGTTTCTGACTCTCAGTTGTGATAGGTAGCCTCTTAATCAAAATCACCCTGGTGCTGGAAGTGGAGATATGATTCCTGGAAAAATCAAGGACACTAGGGACTAGTAAGCCCAATGACTCTCCAAGGCAAATAGGTACAGAATAAAGAAATAATTTTGTGATAGACAAACAAGTGTAACATTTGGGGAAAAAACAAACATAGCTTCACAGATGGAAGTCAAGCTTTGCAGTCCTACTGCAAATTCCCTAAACAAGTCAAGAAGGAAAGTGAAATCAAGTTCCTATAGTACACCTGGAGTTTCCAAAAGCACTCAGCAAGCTCCACCTAGCAGCAGCTTTTAAGGAAATTAAGCAGCCATATGTACAGAAGCAAGGGTCTCACAAGGATGAATAATTGCCAAAGAGACAGAAAACTGAGCAGGAACCAGTTATTCTTTGCAGCAGGGACATCACCAGGAGTTCTCCAAAAGGACAGAAACTGGTATGTCCAGGTCCTTCAAAGCTTTATAAAAGTTCTACAAAGGAATGTGAACAACTCAGTTTGCCCATAATAAGTTGTCCAGATGGTAAATAAGAAATCATCTAGCACAACTGTGGAATAACATTGCAGAGCAGACTTGACAGGGCTAAAAAACTGACAGATGAAATTCAATGTAATAAATGTGAAATGCACAGTGGTAAATGAAAAATTCACTGAGTGCAGGTTATAACCTTCCTCCCAGCAAGCAGGATAAGATGACTTTAACTTTGGCTTAAGCATCCTGCAGAAATCAGACTGGCAGAAAAATCCAGGGCTGGAGTTGTCACCTTCCCTTAAAAGTAATTTTGTTTTCTAGAAAAAAGTAGGTTTTTTTTCTAGAAAAACTGATGCTGCTGAATACTTGGAAACTGCTGGAAATACTCTTGGATACTCATATACATGCTAGAACTGGGGATCTACCCTGCATGGACAGCAGGCAGTCTGCACCACAGGCCAGGAGAATGGACATGGCTCCTTCCTGCACTTTGTAGCAGCTAGGGAAGTGAGAAGCATCCAGGGAGCTGAACTTGGCTGACAGGTTCAAGACCATGCTCAGGCACACCAGGCAGACCCAAAGAAATAGTTATTTGATGTTTGAGTCACAACACACTGTCTCCTTGTACTACTTAGCTGAGTAAAGAGCTGCAGGATTAAAATCTAGAGGGAAAATAAAACCTCAGAATTGGCCTATCAGTTACCCCTGATTTTCCACATTAACTCTCTAAGCCCCCAAGTGGCAATCCCCCTCCCTGATACACAGCTGCTGCTTTCACACAATCCAGCAGCTCTGTATGACCAGAGTCTGACCCTGAAATACTCTTCCCCATTTGCAGCCTCAATTGCAAACGCATGGCGAGCATCTACTTTTGCTTTTAATTAGTTGGTTTCTCACTTTTTGGAAGCCATTTGTGTGTTCTTAAATTGAAATACTGTGCATATCACTACCTCTGAGGGTGGTCTGGAATGAATTTTGGTGGTATATTAGATCTAAGTCCTGCAGCAGAGTAAGAGAGTACCACATGTAGCAGAGCTTTCAGAGATAGGAATCTGCTGAGCAGAGTGCACATATGCATCAGATGTTACCTTCTCATGAAAAACTGATGATTTTTCCCCCTTTTCATCACCTGTGTAATTGCTGCATTTCAAGCAAGAGAAGTGCAAGATTTCAGGGCTGAAGCTGTGGTTAAGTGTTTGTGTTAAATTGTATAATTTCTCTGCACTTTTGTGTGCTCAT
Source organism: Dicaeum eximium (assembly GCA_013396995.1). Classification (NCBI taxonomy): domain Eukaryota; kingdom Metazoa; phylum Chordata; class Aves; order Passeriformes; family Dicaeidae; genus Dicaeum; species Dicaeum eximium. The sequence continues at coordinate 635,534 of VWZP01002199.1, read as the reverse complement.
GCCATTAAAGGCCTCTCTGCAGAGGGAAGCAGGTTTCCTTGTCATTTGAGATGGATCAACCTTCCTTGGTATGAGCTGAAGTGCAAGTTTCTACAGATAGTTCTAACACTAATGAGCTGCAGAAGGAGAAACTTTGCTGCATGAGAATTTCCAGTGGGTTGAAAATGCATCATTTAGGAGGAGCCGCTTGCTACGGTGAATGATCTCAGATTGCCACTTCAGGATGCCAGGCATCAGCACTTGTGCAGGCAACCTAGATGGGATGCTGAGCTAGCCCTCAAGTCCTCCTCCTCCACCACAGAAGGGTGAACACTTTCAGGCTTCAAGGCTGAAGATTCAAGGTCAGTCTGGGTCAGTGTTTGGTGCTGTGACAATGCCCAGAATGCCCTGTGCTCCTGTGGGGCAGTCCTCAGAGTGACACATCCTCAGAGCATCCTGCTGCTTAGAGGGGACAGGGCATGTGGGGAGATGGGGCTTCTGGTAGTCCAAGGCTGCTTCTCACCAGCTTTTCTTTTTCTCTATATTTGCCTTTTCCATTCTTTGAGCAAACATCACTGATGATTCTTTTTACACTGGCCCTGTATCTCTGTTGCAGGGTGATGATGGATGGAATGAGCTTCCTGCCTCTGAGCTGCCCAGCAATGGATGTTCCATCCCAGGCTCCCCATTGTGCTGCCACATGGGTACACCTGACAGTGGAGCCAGAGAGGAAATAAAGCTCAGGGACATTTCTACAGAAATGTATTTCAGCAATCCTTAGAGAAGACCAAGACATAACAAGCTTCCTATATCCCCTTACACTCATTGCTAATACCAAACCCATTGGCAGAGTTGTTAGTGGAGTTGCTAATTGCCAAATGAACCTGTGCTATAAGAAAAATTCCAACATAAAACCCCCTCTCAAACCACTATACTTTATGTAAATGTATAATGGGCTTGAAGGTACTCTGTACAGAGTCCCCCTTTTCCAGTATTAGAAAATAGTTCTCAGGACACTTTTGTCAAAGATTTAGCCTTGAATTTCACAGCCTTATTTTTCCGTTCCCTAGGAAATTACGTGGAGTTAACACATCAAATAAGTATATAAATAAACTGAGTTCAACAGCAGACCTTAAATTCAGATGTCTGTAATGTACAAAAAGGCCCAGACTCCAGGGTCTCTGTTCCAGTACACTTGGGTACACTGCTCCTCTGTATTTAAGGTCCAGATCAGGTGTGCCCCCTCAGCCAACAGCTCTGCCCTTACGAGAGCTCTGTGCTCTCTTCTCACAGCTCACTCCTTTTGTAACCAGCAACACTCCCACAAGTTCTGTGGTGTATTAGAGCTAAGTCAGGCAATGGAATAAGACAGAGAAGGAAATGGACCTGGCATACCCAGGAAGACTATTCAAACTAAAAATAATTATACTTAAAGCATGTTGGCAGCCAGAGCTGTTGTAATTAAAATAAGGTTTATTTTGCCCATTAAACAACCTGCTCTTTATTTTTATTGCAGGAAACCACCTACTCTGAACATTAATAAAGCCTTTCAGCTACTGGCCTGGCTGGAAACCAACACCCAGCCAACCTCCACAAGCACTGAGCACATGATTCAACATTTATTTTACCAGATTTGCTCAGAGTACTTCTGGTAGCCTGCAGACAGAGAACCTGAAGACAGACTGGGCATTATCATAGGAAGCAAGACCTCTAAAGAATTGTTTGATTCTAGGAATTCATAGGAAGTTGTGGCAGCACAGTAGGCCATTACCTGCCTGAATGCATTCCTTGGACAGTGCTGCTGCATGCAGAAAATACCTAAGAAAAAACACTCAATAATGCCAATAATCTTTTAAGACCAGAAGCAGCAAGAGAAGACAACAAAATTTGACTTGAAATGCTTGCAAGACATCCAGATTCTATGTGGCTCAGACATGCAGATCTGCCTAGGAAGACAGAAAGAACAGTTATTGATTATACAATTCTGTTGTTGAGGTACCCACAGCAAATGGCAAAATGAAAAACAGAAAACCAAACCCAAAATGTACAAGTGTTATGTCAGGTTGATTTTAAAGCATTCAAAAATAAAGACTCAAAAAGATACCATGCCCTTATTTCAGACAAAATTGGCCATATTCACATCATCACTGAGCAGCTACATCTCTAGAAACAGTGGCTTGCTTCCCAAGCCAGTTTTTAGGATGTCATTTCAATAGTTAAACCACTGTTTCACCTTCTATCCATTTCCCAAACAATGAGATCTGAGCAAGCCTGTGCACTGTTTGTGATGGGCTTTGAGAAACCTGGCACCAAATGAAATCTGTTGGAAAGAATGCTGTAGGCTCATTTTCAAGGGTACAAAAAGAGCTTCAGAGCCAGGATCCTCCCTTCAGAGTGTGACTGCAGTGCCTTCTACTGCTCTTGTGTGTCCCTTGAGATACCCCTGGGACCTCCTCATACCCTGTCTTAAGTTACAAGGTGTAAGCTACAGGTGTGGGCCTTCTGTCAGGCCCTGAGAGCCCTGCAATTCCATTTCCCACACCAGAGCTGCTCTTCCTCGCAGACTTTGCCTGCAAACACTCTCAGCAGTGCCAGATCCAAAACTCCCCTTGCCGTAAGCCGTGGCCAGCAGACCCAAGGGGCACAAGCCAGCCAGAGGAGGAGGCAGCTCTGTACCTGCCCTGCAGTGCTGCTCACTGCAGGACTGGCCTCTCCATCCCTCCCTGCCTTCCTCAGAACCAGCAGCTGCCTCTCCCCTGCTCCCCCCACATCTTGGGAGGTGCTGGGCAGCTCTAAACCCAGAAATCCTGAAGGGATCAAAATAACCTCGCCATATCTGCCTCAGTCTAACAAACACCATTTCAGCTCACTTCCATCAGATTAGCATTGTGCCCTACAAACAACTTTTCAACACAGAAAAAGCAGTTTCTCTGAACAGTGTGCAGCGCTGCAGATAGCTAACATAAAAAATGTCCTGCAACGCAGGCCCTGAATAACAAAATAATCAGTTTTTCCACTCAGATGCTTTCTAATATTGCTTTTTTTTTTTTTTTTTTTTTTTTTTTTTTTTTTTGGTGAGATGTGGTGTTCATAATAAATAATTTCAAGACTTAATGTTCATTGGCTCCTTTGTCACCAGCAACTCTTGAACTGCCAAATGAAAAATATCTTATTTTTTGGTATTCTGTGGAAGGACCATATATTTGTCAACAATTTTATAGCTCTTAGTAGTACTCCATGAATATCATCAGCATTGGATCCTCTCTCAAAGGCCTAGTATATAAAAAAAAATAATTTAAGCAGCAAGTCTGATGATTCCCTTTTTCTCTTTATTACAGCAGCACTACTGTGCTGTTATCATTATGGGTCTGGCAGCATTTTTATTAGAAACTGCTACTCCAGGGGTTTATAACTCGGCAGTAAAAATTCACTCTGGAATGAAACTTGTCATGCAAGAGAGCTCTTATTTAAGCACAAATGTCAGAAAATTATATTTATACATTTTTTTAAGTTATTTTAAAGCACATTCAATTGTTCAGACAATTGGACTACAACAATGGCTGGTAATTTGAGCCCCAGCACTGCAAAAAGAACTTGCTGAATGTGACATTCAGAAATCATTTCCTAAAGCTTGTGGGCACCATGTGACTATCAAGCTAAAATCTGTGTATGCTCCTTTATAAGGAGTGCCTTAAGACAGGCAGTGTATTATCAACAGTACTTAAATCTCTCCCCAAGTTCAGTTTCTGTCTACTCAGAGGTAAAGCCAATCCTTCATATCACTCTGGATATATCAAAACCAACATTTGACACAGTTTCACACTGTTCAGGGTTCCAGAGCCTCTTAGGGACTTCAGCACTCAGCTCTTACTGTATTTCAGAGCATGCTTCAGCAGCTGTCCAACTTTTTAGCTCCTCTACAATCCCTAGCCAAAGATATCCAAACAAGAATTTTCAGAGTGCTACAGAAAGCAGGGACAAATCTTCCATGACCTTGAATCATTCCCTATTTTCTTTATTCTTCTTTACAAAACAGGGGAAGAAATTAGCTAATTGCAACAAATACAATGAGCTATACTTCTCTGAGTGCTCAAGTGGTCATGCTAAAATGATATAAATGCTTAAGGTATGACCAGCAATAAAATCCCACTGCCAGGGGCATCTGCAATGATGCAGGAGATGAGACAAGACCTAAGGTGATTTTTGGCCATGCTACACAGAGATGTATCCTGGAGATTCAATTCAAAACATCAGTTCAGTCCAAGTTTTGGGGTTTGAAGGGTAATGGGAAAATTTGCCTCTTAAAAGATGCCTGATTCTGAAACGTGGTTAATGAAATTTAGTTGCATAAATCCTCCAGAAAAGTTTTTTGCTCTTTGCTAATAGAGTAGCAACATTTGGGAATTCATTCTCTTTATTGCTCATTAGACTAAATTTTGGTCATTTTAAGTGGAAGGGAGCTTTGAGGAAATTATCACTATTTCAGAGCAATTCCTGATTTGCCTTTGACCAAGACTGTTTCCTATGCAGCTGTAACCTACAGTAACTGTTGTCTGACAAGAGCCTTTTAACTGAAATTGCCCCCATTACAGCTGTAATAAAATCAAATTAAAAGATTAAGAGGTTGGCTTTATGGTTCATCCTTCACTCCCCCCTCTTTAGGTGTGATTTCTATCATTTATTGCACTTTGTAACACATTAAAATACTCAAAATCAGAGGTTTTCATGCTGGCTCCCACAGAATCAGGCAAAACCTCTGCAAGCAGACGAGGTGAGTGAAGGAGCAGCCTTGCTGCCACAGCACAAAAATGGCTCAGGGACATAATGCAGCACCCAGAACACAAAAGGCAAGAAGGCTGGAGGCAGCATTTATCTGAGGGAACACTGATAAAGTGAAACATTCATCTTTAAAACTCAGGACAGCAAATCATTCAGGAGAAGGCAGAATTTCAACAGCTTTTCAGTTGTGTTCCTGCTTTAACACAGACTAAAACACAGATTTGAAGGGCAGCACCATCACCTGAGAGCTGAGAGGGTTCCTTTGATCCACGTTCAGGGGAGGAACCCACAGTACTACTGGGATGGTCAGGAGTTGAATTTCTGGCTGAATTTGTAAGGCACTACATGTAAGTTAAGTTCTTGTCATTAATTTTATTGGCAAATGGATGGGCCTCCTGCTAGTGGTTACAATTATTGTGGTACCTGTGTTCTTGCTCTCCAGTTCAGCATTTCAGTAACTGGAGCAAGCCTGCTCATGGGATGCTCAAGAACATCATCAAAGCCCTCCCATTTCTTCTCAGGACCAGCTTCATGTCTTTCTTGTTTCAGCAGTTGTGCCAAACAAAGCACTGATGTGGTTTCCTGACTTCTGGAGCACTTTTATGCAGAACCAGATCATAACACAAGCTCTGCTGGGGGGATGGACAGTTTTCCTGAGAGACTGGAGCAGCGTATGGAGGAGACCAAACATGTTCAGATAAAATAATGCAGACTGCAGCTCTACTCTTGAGTCACAGGAAACTTTAAAGAATGAAGCACTTCTCTCACAAAGAAGGTAAGGGCATGTTTTAGCATTAGGTGTATGCTCAAAACTCACTGGCATTGACTTAATTACTGGATTTAACAGGATTCACTTCAGTATGTACTTCAATATTTTACTGAACTGGGAATTTTACAGATCTCATTTAACACAAAAAGGTTTTAGCAATGAGCCAGGTGCATAGTACTTATGATCTTCTGAAACTTTTACCTATTGATGGGGAATTAACAAAAATGAGCTTCAGATTACTACAAGCCTGAATTCCCTTTGCCTTCCGCTGAAAATTCGACTCTTAATGAACTCACAACTCCCCACTTTGACAATGATTTCCATAATCCAGAGTTTGGCAACTGGAAACATTATCCTGGAGATCTTTTACATCCCCACAGCTCTGCAAAGCTTTTTAATCATGGGTGGTATCCTAACAGATGTTACAAAGAAGCACTGTCTTAAAACACTTAAAAAATCCAAACTGATTTGCTGCAAATGCTACAGATTAGAAACAAGTCTCAGGCAAATGTTCAAACCCACCTTTGTCCTTACTGAAACGATTGTCTCCTCAAAACTACCCAGACTAGGTGGTCTGCAGACAAACTGTGAAGTGTCTGTGGCTCTGCCTCAACAAAGGAAAGGTTACCTGCTTTTTTTTGCTCCAAGACAGTGATAGGAAAAAGCGAGCTAAAAAGAAATTCCTAAGGCAGTGTCATTAAATATCAGTGGTGTTGGCAACATTCTCCTAGACATTGTATTCCTTCAGCCCTTCCTAACTCAGGGTTAGTGTTTTGGAAGAAAATAAAATGTAAATCAGGCTGACAATACAGAGTGATTTCAACGGGCCCACAAAATGTTCTTGGCTGGAACAGAGAGAAATCCCCCAGTGCTCAGCAGTCCTAAATCAGACAAAACTCCCTTCCACATCACTGGGAACACAGCCAGAGAGAAGGGTGAACACTGAAATCCACTCCTGGGGTGGGTGATGTCCCAGAGGAGCTGGCCCAGCACTGTCAGTGATTTCCCTGGGCTCTGGGTCAGATCCTGGTGTGGGGACAGCCCTGCAGCTGTGCACACCCAGCACCAGCTCCTGTCACAGCAAACCAGGATGGGAAACCAGAGTGACAACGAGCCCAAGGGCCTGGCCAGAGTCCCCTTGGCTACAGCCACAGCCCCTCCTGTGCTCCAGAGCTGTAGCTGTTCAGAAAACTCTCTTTTCTTTACTCTGCCTACAGATTATTTCTGTTTTGGAAAGATGCTTCAGCTTAATTTTTATATATGAGAACCATATATTATTATATGAATTATACACATATATCCTGTATTATTGGATATAATGTTTTCTTTAAGAATTGATATGTTATATGTANAGCTATTTTTTTCCCTCAAAAAATATTAAAAATTCCTTTTACTTCATTGGTCTATAAAAATACATTTTAAATATATCAGCAATCAAATTTTGTCTACTTATTGGTAGAGCTAGCCACTCTATATATTTTTTTTTAATGTTAGCAAGTAGCTCACGAAGTAGTTTCATTTTAAAGTATGTTTTTAAACACTCATAAAAGGCCCAGCAGATCCTCACTTACACAAATTCCTGGCCCTTCCCTGTTATCAATTAGAGGCATTTTCCAAGTGCAGATGATAATGATAAGTATTAGCATTTTAGTAAAATTAAAGTTTAACTAAGTTGAAGTTGTTTTAAAAGGATGCAAACTGTCACTGGCCAGTTATGTCACAGCTTCCCAAATCATTCAAAATGTGGGAAAAATGGGCAAATACCTGCACAACAAAGGTATGGAATCATCTTTGCACCTGCCTGCCCTACAAAGAATGGTGCTGGAATGCCTGCAGATGTGTTTTCCTGCTCCAGCACAATGTCACAGACAGTGGCTCAAGGAGGACAATTCTTTGATCAAATGTAATTTAGAAAGGCAGAATTCACAAGCTCAGCTCAGGTGAAACAGCAGCTTTTCCCCCTGACATTTTTGTGATGTCAATTATTTGGTAAATCAGTAATTAATGACCTATGGCAGTTTGGCTTTGTCTGAGCAGGGTCTGACCCAGAGTGGATGGAGAGAGTTTGATGAAATTGGGATTGTGTCCTTTGACCAGACTGAGGCCATGTTGGACAGCAAAGCCTGTAGCAAAAGTTTGAGGGGCTAAACTCTGCCTTTCTGGTACAAAAGGATGGGATTGTGACCCCCCTGCTTTGATTTCTTTGATTTCAGCCACTCCTTACCCACTAGATGTGGAGACAGAGGTAAGAGAACAAACAGAATCCTGAGAGGAACTGCAAGCAGAAAGGCCAAAATTCTCATACCAGGCCAATTCTCACACCAAATATTTAATCTTAATTGTATTTCCCCTGAGACTGGGCCTTCCATGCATTTAATCACTACTTCTTATGGAGTAACAGACACAAAACTGAGCAGCAGGTATTGGGATGCTTATTTGGAATATAGGATGCCATGACCAGTTTGAATGGACCACAGAAAATGTACTGCTCCCATAGTTCATGGTAACAAGCAGATGGAACAGCAGTGGGCTAAAACCTAGAAATTTAAAACTATGGAAAGAAATACATCTGTTATTATTTCTTCCTCCTATAAAAGATGAGGGGAATGGGAAGAATTTGGGGGATGAGAACCAGAGTCATATGGTAGCTATCAAAATGCATATGGTTTCTCTCTTATCTTTGTCTCTACAGCACATAAATAAATGAAATCGAGCCCAGAACTGCTGCATATAAACAACTGTAGGATAACATTATTAGGCCAATTACTATGGCCAGTTACAGACTAAAAGAAGATGGCATTTTTCCTGTTCTGTCCCTCAGCTCCCCAGTGATAATCCTAGCTCACATCCACCCTTTTTCAGTGCAGTTACCGCCACATACGAGATGCTGAGTGGTTTGTGCTGCCTCATCATTCTTCTCACAACAGGTCCTTGATCCCAGTGTTCCACACACTCAGCTTGGCTCCTGAGCCTGCTTTCCTTTCAAGTGTTTGAGTGCCTGTTCAGCCTCACTCTGCAGGAAGAGCTGGGTACCTTGGGGGTTTAAGTGAACCCAGCATTTACACTGGGCCTGCCCAACTGAATTGCCATTTTCACCCCTACTGATCAACTCCAGAACAAGAGATGACTGGTGAGTTGTCCTCAGAGGTACTCTGAGGCACACAGGGAGAGGGCTTGAGTTCCTACACTGAGTTGCACTGCACTGAGTTTCATTTGGAAATGTTAATAATTCATTTACCCTCCTTGTGCTTTACTTCACTCAGCTCTAGGAAATGTCAAAATCAGAGGGATAACAAAATATTACATAATCTCAATACATCCCTCCCTGCTTTCCCCCAAAGTTGGGAATGAGTTGAATGTAAACTCAATTTTTTCCTCAAATGCAGTCCAATGTCATTAGATAGGAGTGCAGGATGGTACAAAGGATTTCTGCACACCTCTGGGCAATCCTTTACTGGACCAGTACTCACCACTTGGTTTGCTCTGCAATCTATGCCTTTGCTGTCTTATTGCAAGTGCTTCCACAGCCAAGGTAAATTTGGTTTAGTTTTCTGTTACATACTAAGAATGACTCAATTACCTAAGTTACAAAATTGGATCCCGATTTCTACCAAAAAGTCGATCACCCTAAAACCACCAAGTCTCTAAAAATATTTTCACTAAAAACAAATATCCAAGAGTGGAATTCCAGAGTGTCAGGGAAGAGCTGCTAGGAAATGTCAATATACAGAAAGTGCTTGGAACTGGTAGAAGAAACCTCAGAGTCCATCACCCACTCACCATCACAATGACACATGTTAATGAGCACATCCCATCCCACTGCAGGGAATTTACAAGGTTCAAAAAAGTAGATTCCACTTCTGATCTTTGCTTTCCTGTCCATGATCCTCTCATACTCCACCATGACTCCACAGAACATTTTTCTTGTACGTATGAGGGCACTTTTCAGTGGCCTCCAAGGAATCCTCAACAGTGGAGCAAGACTTCAGGGATAAAGGACAAAGATTATTGAATTTTTAAGTCATATTCTTTTCCCTCATCCAACCTCAAATACAATAATTAATGCATAAATTTAATTTATTCCAGAAGTTCCATCTCAGTTTATTCCAGCATATTCTTGTGGGAACACTAGTTGAAAATTGGCAAATCCAGCAAAGAACTCAGTTTTGGATCAGAGCTCTCTGTTTGTCTTGCTCTGCTCAAGCACAAGGGTCCAACAGATGAGCTGACATGATCAGTGTTCCCTGGAACTGCCACCAGGGCAAGGATTGCAGGATTTTCATCCCAGAAATCTGCCCTTGTGCCAGGGTGAGCACCTTGAAATGAGGACTCCATCTGAAAGATTCCAATGAATTCCTCTCTGCTATGCAGTTTGCAGAAAAAACCCCAGTGAAGAGAAAACTCCTAAGGGGCAGCTTTTATTCACAGAATATCTGACTTGAACCAGTTGCATCATCCTGCAGCTTCATCCTCTAATAGTTTTGCTCATCACAGAGTTTGCAGTTTAACCAGTAGAGTTGTGATAGGGAAGAAGTTTGGACTCTGTTTATTCAATACTTTATTATTTCAATACACTCTATCACATTTAAATCATGTTTTGAAATCCTGCATTTTCAAAAAACCCTATGTATCCTCCAAGTTCACTCCTACTACAAGAAACAAGCAGTTATTTTGGGGTAAAAGAGGGGATGTGCACAGTTTTTTATGTTTAATTATTCCAAAAGGCTTGATTATTTCAAGACTCCAAGAAATTTCTTTTTTCCCTCACAAATATATGGGTGCCCAAATAGGAACCCAGAGTCCATTTGTGATGAAGGCTGCATGTGTTCAGTATTCTGACCCTGTCTCAGTACAATCCCACTACAGCAGACAATCCAACACCTGAACTTTCACAGCTCTCCACATATGAAAAAAATTAACGTAACACAATACAGAAATTGAAGAATAAAGTATTCAACATATTCATACACACACTTTACATTTCTCTGTTAATCAACAGTAAAAACAGAGACCAGTACATGGTCCTGGGCAGGACTGCATCAATTATTGCCTTGTTAGCATTTACAAAAAAGAGGATGAGGTCAAGATGAAAGAACATAAATAACACGGAGGCAATTTGCAAAGCAGAACTGCAGTGAGAGGCTCACATTGCACGAGGTGCTGAGCCAGCTCTTGAGCTGCATTCACAGCTTTGGTGAAGCCCATTAAACTGAGCTGCATCTTCCTAGGAAGGGTTGTGATAAATACATTTGTGCTTTGTTAAATCTGAAATATAGTTTCTTAACACTTAAACTACTTCATCCCTCATTTGTGCACTGCAATCGTGAGTTTTGTGAGCGTGCAGAAGTCCAATTAGCAAAGATGCAAAATGGCAGTAGTTTCAGACAGAAAAAAAATCAGGGCAACCTGGTATATCAGTGATGAGGGGAATTACACTAAGAAAATCCCCATGACACTCGGGGTGTTCTGGGCTCTGCACCTGGCTCTATCAGTATCCCTGTGTTTGTCACCACATTTATATTTGCAATATAAAACTAATGGCAGGGAACAGGGAACCCAACATTGATTTGCTTGGGCTCCTCCCAGAGAAGAATTTTCTTCTGCTACTTTGCTTATTCCATGCTAAATCTTTTGAAGTCATTAAAAATATCTTCAGGTTTTCTTAATGGCACAAATTAAATTGTTCCAGATTCTTAGACATACGGTCTTTTAGCTTTACTTTCAGAAAAACAGTGCTTTAAAGCACTTGCAAAAAAGTACTTGCAAAACAGCCTGGTGCATGTGTCCCCACACTGCTGTGGGACAGGCATTTAGACCCTGTCCTGGTTCAGCCCTGCTCCTGTTCTTAATTCCTGCACTTTAAGCTGAGGTCACTGCCTCAAGTATGTAAAAAAATTTTCTGAAGAACTTCCTGTACAATTTATTGGCACTCACTTTTGTATGTTACAAACATACAGGAGATCCCTCACAGGTTCAGCATCAAAATCTCACCTGATCCACTCACAGCAAGCGTGCCCAGAGTACCACAGCAGCTTCTACCAAAATATAACTAAGAAGGCACAAGTTGTCATAAGTGCTTTTACCACCCTCAGTAGAAGACAGCAATCAAGTTCTCTGCCATCAGGAGCATCATTCCAACACGACAGCTGAGGTTTATTTGATCAGCACTACAGAATATGCAGACAGTTCTCTACAAGCAGGAACACAGAGCCATCATGTAATGTTACAAATTAAAAGCAAAATCAAAAGAAGGTTATTTGGAAAATTTGATCAGCTGCACTGAAGGATTTAGACCCTCTCCCCAGCTTTTTTACCTGTTCTTGAGCCAAAAGCCTTAAAGTTTAAAATTAGCACTGAAGGCCCAGAAGCCCAGTAGAAGCAAAGACCAAATTGTCCTGGGTTGATCAAAAGCAGCAGGGTTACCAAAGAGTTCTTAGAAAAATAGATTTTTACTCATAAAGTAGTATGGAAAATATACAACAGTGAGTAAAACCAGGAAAAGTCTGGAATTCCATGACAACACTTTTACAGTAACTCAAACTACAGCTGCAGTGATTAATATTTATGATCAGGTTATCTTTCCCCTCCAAAACAGTCTATTTCCTAATAATTCTTGAAGACAATATGCAGATACCATATGGTCCCAGAACATCTGCAGCCCAAAGCCATCTCTGTCAGAAGCACAGAATGTCAGTCTGAGATTGCCCAGGAGTTTCCATATGATCTGCTGCCTCAGGGAGTGAAAGAGCAATAACAATAAAGGGAGCTGTGAGTGTTGCTTAATGTTTTCCAATGGATTGTGCACATTAGAAACAGCAATTAATGATTTGGTTTATTATGCTTCAGGGAATTACTGTCCGGCAAAATAATGCAATTTAAATTTGCAATAAATTTAAGTGTGCAGGCATTTCATGGCAGCACACAGCAGTGATTTGCCAGAGGAAAACAACACTGTTATTGCAGCCACATCCAGATAATCCACAGAAAAAGCCATATCAACCCTTAAGTGATTTGATTATACTCTCTTACTGTTCAAGGGTCCTCAAAGGCATATTCAAAACCAAACACACCTCACTAAAAGACCACAGGAGCAAAAAACCCAGCATAAAGTTAAAGAAATCTTTTGGACTCTTTAAAGGTACTGCTGCAGTCCTCTCCTCTAAAATATACTCCCCAACACTTGCAATTGTCATAATTATTCTATCTTTTAAAAATGCCTGTATCACTTAGCATCTGGCACCACAAGAAATTAAAAATCAGACCCATGGAACAACTTATATAAGAAATAGATGCATTTGGCCAAACTTCCCTTGGCCATTTCTTCTAAGAGTAAGAATACTTGGGAGCTGCAAGTAAAAATTCAAATTAGTGCCTCCCTGTCTGCAGCCCTAAATATCTGAACATTCCCTCCTAAAAATGCTCACAAATATAATGTTGTACACCATGTCCTGCAGCCAATACATCCAAAGCCAGAGAAGAAATTAATTCTGGAGGAAAAAAACCTCTAAAACAGAGCTTTTCTCCTAAGGCAGACCTAAGCTTTTCACCAGCAAGGAGATGTTGTAAAGTTTGGCTGTACACATGAAATCACTTATTTAAAATACCTTTCCAAACACAAAACACAGGCACTTGAGCTGAACATCTCAAACTGGTGTTGTATAACTTAATCTCTCCCATTTCTACTCCACATTCATGCTGCTCTTTTTTCTCAGTGTATTTCTTTTGGATCAGGAAAATCCTTTAATGAAGCTGTTTGGAGACTGGGAAGGATTACTGGGAATATTTTCAAGGAAAACTAAATATACTTTCATAATGTGTAAGAATTTTATTGAAATGTGCTTATGCAAGCTTGGTCAAGCTATTGAAAATGGGTAAATACTAATGATTATTTTACTGAAAAATAATTTTAAATAAGAGTTTTAATGAAAACCTTAAAACTTCTGCAGAAAATTGTTGAGCACCTTGAATGGGCTGATATTTATCAACATCAGAGGTGACATGCTCAGACTTGCTTTCTTCCACTAGTACACTGATCTCTTCAACATAGCTCTGAATAAAGTTACCCTGGTGTCTCTAACAGCTGACAAAAATGCACTGATGGATTAAAAAATCCTAAATATTTCTCACAGAGTGATCACAGGGAAGGTTTTTTTCCCAGCATGCCTCACTTGCAGCAAAAGAGATTTCATCTTTTTTTCAGAAGAGTCCTCAACATCCTGCAATGTAAAGCCATTCCCATATTTCATGTGCCGCTTGTGTCTCCGGCAGTTTCCTCAGAGTCGATCCATCACGCCACGCTATTTCAGGGACACTTATCCTGGCAGCTGGACTTCCATGCCAAGAGGCTGCACACACTCCTCTGGGGCCTCACCCTCCCAAGGACCATCATCACTCCCTCCAACAGCTCCAGGCATGGCCACGCTCCCTGACCGGACACATCTGCCCCATGCCAGAGGTCATCTGATTCCACACCCAAATGCAAAAGGAAAGATAACTGGGAAACCCTCCTGGCAAAAACTAAACTGCTTTGGCCTTGTCTTCTATGGTAAGCAGGATTGAAAGAGAATGACCATTTCTTGCACAGCCCATCCCCTGGAGCAGGATGCTTTCCATTGCCATATTTAATTACTAATCATGGGAGCTGAAGTGAAATCAAGCAAACAAGTCATTCACTTCAGGCATTTCTGAAAAATCAGTATCGAGTTTAAGGCATAAATTCAAACCTAGACCCAGAGTAAAATTTAGTTTGCCCAAGTCCCTCATTCCAATGGCAGAACATTACATCCTGGCCCAGAACACCAGAAGTTGAGCAGCATCAACACACCTGAGCTGTGCATGTACCTGTGGCCTTCTTCACTCAACTCTCCAATTCCTTATGAGATGAACATCAAGGTATCCACCTGATCCAACACATTTTATAGCTCAAGTCCTACCAGGAGAGCAGAATCTACACCAACTTCAAATGCAGTGAAAGACAGTTTTCTCAGCTCTGACAACATTAACACCATGGGGATTGTTGGTCTGTTTTACACCACAAAAATTCAGCTGTGTGTGAGCAGGACATTACTATTGTATACAACATGAGCCTGTGGACAGGAGATAAAGGATATTTTAATGTTTAATGGCACAAGGATCTTTAGTCAAAAACCCCTCTGTACATCAGTACAGTGGTAAGGCAACATAGCAATGTGCCAAAGGACCTTACTGGCCTAGTCCCTGTTATAAAACATTGGTGCTGCAGGAGCTGGGGGGTAGGACTTGCTCCTCCTTGACTCTTGACAGAGAATGGCTCATCACAAATCAAGAACTCCCTGCAGATCCCTATTTTAGTGCCCAGAGAAAGTGTCTCTCCATGTTACCCCATATATTTAGTATCTTCTTCCCACACTGGCTTAGCAAACCAGAGTGCAGCAGCTTGCCCTGAGTGCAGCCAAGGGTTGAACTTGGCTGCCTCACATGTATCTTGCTGTGTCTATAAATCTGATGTTATAGGAGATGTGTTTCTGGGGACTTCCTGCAAACCACTGCAGAGGATCCTGTTTCTTATTTGTGTCAATGAATACTCGTGAACATTCATCAACAATTAAATAGTATGGAGCTAATCAAGCATTACTATCATCAGACAGTAGCAATTCCTATTTGCTTCAAAAATCTGTGCTTTACAAAGAATGTATATTTTTGTGCTTTATGTCTGCAACCAATATGCACATGAATTATTAATGTGCTATAAAATTAGTATATTTGGGGGGGGATAAACTACCTAAGGCATTTTCATATAAATGACTGCAATTTAACTTTCAAAAACATTCCATTTTTCAACACTCTGCTCACTTCAAATTGAAGTCTGTACATTAGATTTGGCCAAGCATGTCACAAGAAACCTCACACTTGTAAATGATTAACCCATGAAGAGCCAGCATGGACTGAATACAGAAGCAGCAGCCGTGTAACACCGGGCAGACAGCACTCACCCTCTGCAGTCCTTAACAACTTTTGGCATGAGCAGCTCCAGCAAGCTGAAGCCAATTCCCATGATGCTTGGATGGGCTTTTAGCAGGAGCACATCACTGCTCTTCCACACCAGTGCTCCAAGCTGTGCACTGGGAAACCTCCCAGCCAGCCCTGCCCACGGGCTGTCACCACGGCAGGGCGAGGTGGCCGTGCTGGGCTGGCCGCTGCAATTCCCTCTCCTCTATCACACCCAGCTCCCAGCACCACACAGTTTAACTGGATGTGGAGGAAAGGATTTGATATCCAAAGAATCCTTACATTCCTGAGATACTGTTGTAGACAACATGTTCTTCTCCCACTCCTCCTTATGTCCATCCAAGTTCAGCAATCCCATGACTCTCACAGAAAGGGAAGTCTAATCTTCCCCCAAAAAAAGCCTCAAATCATCAACATCATTAAAGACTGGTGTATATGTAATAGGAAGACTCCAGGCAAATTAATTCTCTTCCTCATCTTGTTTCTTTCCATTGAAGGCTGCACCTGTGTCTGATACCTAAGTGTCACAACTGCTAACATAAAGCAAATACAAGAAGAAAAAAAAAGTCAAAATAAGGAATTGTGGATTCATCTACAGAAAAGTAATGAAAATGGATTAAAATAACTGAAGCAAAATTCACACACTAACTTGCAGGTGAGTGCTTTAATTCCAAACTGAAATAACCTAAAGTAAAATTCTGCCTGCAACAGCAGGAGCTGACTTGTTCAGCCTTGGAGGTTCTTCTGCAAATGGTTTGAGACAGAATATACAGCAGTGGTCCAAACACTCCCACTTCACCCAGGACTTCCTGCTTCTGCTCAGTTCCCACAAGTTATTTCCTTATTTAGTGGTCTGTAATTCCTGAGGATGCCATTCCCAAGATGTGAGATGCAACATACATCTGGCCACAGCTGTGTCAGATGGAAAGATCCTCTTTGGAATCATTAAAATGCTCCTCTGGTCAAAGAAACATGCAAAAAAACATAGGCAAGAATTTCTTCCAAGCAGGTTCCTGCCACTAGAATGAGCATTCAAGACATAGGAAGCCCTTTGGCTTCCACAGAGCATATAGGGGAATAAAGGGGAAAAAGAGGAAAGCTCATTTGGAAAGTCTTGTTGTAAGAAAATTCATTGAAGGCAATTTAGTGATTAAAAAAAAGATCGCTAAATATAACCTACACTTCAGGTGATGATTCTGTAATAATGGTGACATAAAAGTTTTATAGCCAGCTTTAGCTGCCAGGAGAGTTCCTGTGTTATTAAATCAATTTTCAGCAGATAAGGTAACACTTCTATCTATAGGGAAAGCTCTGTCCAGTTTAATTTTTTAACTAGCTCAGTGTATGTTTCTCACTGTATTTCTTCCCTGCCCTCTTGCTTCCAACACAGAACTATTATGTACAGACAAATGATCTTGCCCTCTAAACAAAATTATTGTTTCCAACAGGTAAAGCCTCTGCATAAGCATTTAAAGCATTACAGCTCCTGTTTCCTGAGAAGAATGTGTCATAAAGTCAAGCCATGAATTTGGAAGATTAAACAAAGCCAAAGAAACTGTGGTGCTGTGATTTAAAAAACATGCAAAACTAACAATCTTCACTCTGCTGATTTTTACACGTTCTACAAATGAAAGAACCATAAAATGTGAGGTGCTTCTGCCTGAAGTTCATGGTCAAATACAAAACTGCACCAATGTGAGCTGTGATTAATTCCTCCTTAGAAAAAGGAACCCTCAATGCAGTCAGGAACATGCTGGCCAGCACCCTGTTTGTCCAGAAAATTAAATATTACCAAGTCAAAAGAACTCATTTCAGAGGATGAAGAAAACACTTTTCTGTTTTCATGTTTTCTTTTCTCCACACATTCAAAGAAGATTTTTCTTTTGCTATTTGACCTTCACAGGCGCAAGGCCAGGGATTGTTTTACATGTATGCACAGCACTCAGTACAGCTGGCCTGGTTCAGTCGAGATTGTAGCAAAAAATGCAACACAAGTTATCATAGGTGAAATATCTCCATTTGCTTCCAGGGGGAAAAAAAATGCAAGCTAGAGGACAATTCACTATTGCAATTCATCTTCTCAGGAAAAAGGAAAAAAGAAAAATCTGACTTAGATGATTTTCCCTCCTGGGGCAACTGGGGACACCAGAGGAGTCATATTGGCATTTCCCCACAAAAGATAGTGGTGGTCTAATTTACTGCTGCACAGCCCAGCAAAGCACAGAGCCAAAGCTGTCTGTGCTCCTGGCAAGAGGCTGGTGATCACTCATCTAATCCTCAAAGGGTGACAAATCTGTAGATTTCCACTTGAAAAGGCAACAAACTGTTCTGAGGAGTAACTGCTAAGTGATAGGTATGGGAATACTTTGATTTCTGCAGGTGAGAAAAAGAGAAATCAAGCATTGCTGGAGTGAAATAACCTTGTGGCTCACCAGCAAACCAAGCCCTGGCTGTGGAGGGCTGAGAGAAGGTGTAACACCATCTGCTGAGGAGAGACAAAGCCAGCCAAAAGGGGTGTGCTGAAAGCATCCAGATCTCTGGGGTGGCAGAGGAGCCAAACGCTCCCTGCTTTGTGTGTTCAGCTGAATGGTCCATTTTGAACGCTTTGATGCTTCTAAAGTCTGCTGTCTTATCAACAAAGCTTTCTCCTTTGAGTTGTCAGACATGACCTTCTCAAGGGAATCTGACTGCAAATGGACTCTCAGTTGTGCTGAGGAGCCATGGGGAGCTGCGCTGCTTTCCCACTCTGAGCCATCCTAAAGCCGGGGGCTCTTGCTGTTGGCAGCACGGGTTTGGAGAGCGCCCATGACGGGCCAGCGATGCTCTTCCTCGAAAAAGGGAGCACCTCCTCCTGCTACCATGGGAAGATAAGATGAGGTGCACACTCAGCAGGTAATTGCACTCCTGCAGCAGCGAGCCAAGGCCGCAGGGATCAGCAATCTGTGCGTGCACAGAGCAGCAGAGGGCACTCAGCCAGCTCCTGCTGCGAGCAGGCGGATGCTCCAATGGATGCATTACCCGTGTGAAGTTTTCCTTTGGGTGACATTCACAATGTGCATGGCATGCTTGGTCGCCCCCAGTGAGCTGGATTTAATTTCATTAAATGACTTCTCGTTTTAATTGAATGCGGCGGTCTATGATCAATAAAGGGAAGCGTTATCCTAAGCGTTGATCACTAACTCATAAAGATGCCAGGCTTCTCCCAATAACACTGATGGGCTGGTTTGTCTGATTGTTTTTAATGTATGCTAAAAAATGGAAATGGAACAAAGCTCTTTCTCCATGCCTTGCAATAGGCTGTTAGATGGCTTCCATTTGTATCACTGCACCACTCCACATCCAGATCTATTTGAAGATTGTGCAGCTGTGTCAGGAGTTTCCACAGAGAGACACGGGATGAAAGGTGTGATACAACATTTCAATAGCTCCTTATAAGATCTTCCTACAGCAGTCTCTGTGTTTGATTCAGAAACCAAACTCTGATAGGATCTAGAGACCTCAGTATCAAATTGTCATTCTAGGAGAGGATAAATGCAGTTATAGATAATTGCTACGAGATCCAAAAGCACAGTAGGCAGAGAAGCAAAGCAGTGAATTGCTATGGTTCATTTCTGCCAACTCACATACGAAAAGAAAATAAAGGGTGATTTTATGCCAGTTTTATATCCAGTCCAGGACAACATAATTTAGCATAAACTTTGTCAGAAGAAACTCTATAAACTGCTTTGAATCACCCCACAGAAATATGATAATATACCCTTACCTCACCTAGACACAACAGCCATCACACAAATGCAGTAATAGCATAATTATAGGTTCAGAAAAGTAAAACAAGATGATAACTGCTAACTCTGCTGTGCAGGATTACCAGGCACAAGGCACAGGAGACTCAGGTTGCCATGAAGCTGCAGAGCAATATCCAAGATAGCTTCTAACCAGCTCCTTCCACCTCCTCAGTGCAACAGCAGTGAGGCTGATGTCACATGGAGCTCAGTCCTACTCAGAACTCCAACAAAAAGCAAATCCCAGCAAGACAGGCACACGCTGAATCTTGCATTCATGGAGATTGGATTTCATGTGCATCACCTCAGAGATCAGTTAAGTGTGTTTTCTCTCAGCTGTCCTCTGAGGCTCTTCAACTTGTGTGTGGTTCAGAGAAACCTTTCTGAATGCATTTGAGAAATATTGATTAGAAGAGTATTTACAAATATAGGATGGAAGCCACCTTCAAACAAAGTCAAAAGTTTTCACTAAGCACCGGATTTAGCTTGGCAACAATATTTCCCATCCCTTTTTCCTCATTTGTTATAAATTTCAGTTCATGGATATATACTGTAAATGGAAAGATTTGGAATGAATAAGACGAAATAAAATACCATCTTTTAAATATGCAATACTGAGTTTATAGCTCTTTTCCCTCTGGCATCTTGTCAGCATAAAATAAAAAGGCTCAGGAAATCTAAATGAGAAAAGCCTCACTCCCATACTTTATCAGTGAAGAATTTCCATGGCAATACTGCTTTGAAGCTAAATGGTTTTATTTATAGATGAAGCAGTTTTCATAGTTCATTTGCATTTTCTCCAGATTACCATAACCATACATGATCAGTTGTTAAGATCTACAGATATTATCTGTGCAGTGCCAGCAATTCACATAATTATTTGAAATATGAAATGATAAATAAATTAAGTGCTCCTGCAACTTGCCATGCTCACACAGCAGACTGCAGGGGAATGCAGGGATACAGAGTGTGGTGTGATGGTACAGAATGAACTCATATTGCCATTTTGTAGAAACATCTAACAACAGTGTGGAGAGCAGCAGGAATGGGGAGTGAACGCAAGGCTTGGGTGTGGGAGCACCAGAAGGAGCAGCAGGAGCAGGGATAGAAGGGTGTCAGGTGCTGACAGCAGGTCAGGATCCAACACAACCCAGATAAGGACAGTACAGGCTGTTGAAATACAGACTAAACCCATGATGAGACAGCGGTGGGAAAACACAGAGTAGGGGAAGAGACAAGTCAAGACCTAGATTAGGAAATAAATAAATCCTAGCAGTGGGGAGAAGGGGGCACAATACACAAAAGGAACACAACTCCTGAAGGGTACAATCCAGGCACATTCAAAACCAGCACATACCTAATTAACCTTAGGAAGCTTGCAGGGTGCATAATAAGAACTAGGGAGCCAACATAGCTTGTTCTCTTCTTTGTTTTGAGGAATCCACATGGGAAACCTGCCTTACAGCCTGGATGCTGGCCTGTCCACATGCATCTTGGTGCTCATGAGAGCATGAGTGAAGCAGCATTTGTTTTAAAATAAAAGAATCTTCTTCCCCCATCGATAATTATCATATTATTTCAACATTAATTTCTCCTCTTTCCCTTGGAAAATTATAAAAGATAGTTCCAGCTCCTGCCTTCAACTTTAACATGGGGGAAGGCAGAAAATAAGGAAGAACAGTCCACAAGTACTCCAACACATTGAAAACAAAAGCAATAAAGACGGGGAAATCTAGCGAGAAATATGCTTTTGGTATTTATTTCCTGGCAGAACCACTGTCAGTTCCTCTATCAAAGGCAGAGAACATGTAGTGTTTTCTTTGCAGAAACCCGTGACTTAGCCCAAATACTTGAGTGTTGCCTGCAGCTTTTCAGGAAATTTCTTTGCTCATACTCCTAATAGACATTCACACATAGTTAATCTCTCAACTGTTATCTCTCAAGATAACTCTGTCACTGAAGCCCATGAAGTGGCTTTTTTTTTTTTTTTCAGGAACACTATGCCCAAAGAAATGGAGAAGGCTCAAGGCTCCCAGACTGCCCTGAGCTGGACCCCAGGCTGGGCCACCCAGGACAGGGAGAAGTGCAGCATGCTCTGGCCTTGATTCCATAAAAGTCAGGACTTCAAACGGTGCCAGCCAGAATGGAAAGGCAATTTTCAGCAGGAACAGGTGCCCCAAACAGGAATAGCAGTAAGGACACAGCCCCACTGCCTGAGGTACAAATGCTACAGCCAGCACACAGGTGGGGGAAAGTTTTGCTGCTGTTGGTTTCAATCAATCTCTCCCCCACTGGCATTACACATCAGGAGAGGAACCTTTGACTGACTCTTGATGGACACAACAAACACAAGCACCTTTCCTACAGCCAGCATGAGGGACTGCTCAGGGTATTGACAGCTACTTTGTTTACCATGGTGAAAAAAGTGTCCAAGAGCTAAGAGCTGCTTTCAGTTTTAGCAAAGAGCCCAGCACATATATCTAAAGATTAAGTGAAAACCATCAACCGTATCATTCTTGCAATAATTTAATGCACACTACAGGGCCATCCAAAAATCTCATGAAAACAACACATAGTCTTTAGCTCCAGTAACCATATTACTGGAAATAGATTTTGCACAATCCTCCTTCAAACAGCCATTTAAACCCCAGGCTTAAAGGAGATTATGCTGTTTGCTGATTTAAGCTGAAAGGGAAGCTTGTTCCAGTCATCTGGAGGCTCCAGAGGCAAAAGCTCATCTGCCAAATTCCTTCTTTATCCGACTACAATGTACAGCATCTAAATTGTGATGATAATCTTGAAGCAAAACGACTTTGCTTTCAAAGACAGTGTTAAAATCAGTTTCTGAAGCTTTTCTGGCTTTCCTAGGGATTGTTTCAACTGTGGTCTAACAGTGATATGATGTTGCCCGATCTGCCTGATCTGTGAAAGCTGATTTACTTCAATATCAGTAAAGGTGGCTGCCCCTGGATCCCTGGAAGTGCCCAAGGCCAGGTTGGACGGGGCTTGGAGCAACCTGGGAGAGTGGAAGGTGTCCCTGCTCCCATCAGGGGACTGGAATGAGATGATCTTTAAGGTCCTTTCCAACTCATGATTCTATGATTTTGGTACTTATTCAGCCCATGTGGTTCAGTTGCTGCTTTCACTCCAGAAAAGCTGAGAAGACAGCCATGCTCCCATGTAGCAGGAGTGGCCAGGGCATGGAGCCATCCTGGTCATCCCTCCACAAACACCAGCCCAAATGACACAGGCCACGATCTTCCTCTCTCCATCACACCCTATTATCAGAGAGACCAATCCTTCTTTCGCCAAGCAAAGTAAGTATATGCACTCTTGAGGATAGTAGAGTCCAGGCCTCATGAAGGTTCTCCTCCTGTTCTTATCACAGAAAGGAAATATGACAAATCCCATATGAATCTTCAGGGTTAATGGACACTGAGAGATGTTCAGACAGACTAAAGTAGGAGCTACAGACATCGTCCCTCACACCGCTTCTTCACAAATTCCCCTGTTCTTTTTGCTATTTTGTACTGTGAAAATGAAAAAGTCCACCTTACCAACTGTGGTACCCAGTGATATACATAATTTTTTTCCCAGTTATCACAGTCAGGATACTTCCCTTTCCAGACTCTGACCTTTATTTTCCATTATTATTAACACTTGATGAAAAGGCAACAAGAATGCATATTGTACTACATAAGAATTTAAAAGGCAACACAGTGGAAAACTGTTAATGGTTAAATGCATCATTATGTCCAGTAATATTATACAATTAACAAATTTAATCATTTAACACTCCAACAATGCAAACTTCCATTAAATGTGTAATTTCGTATATGAAACAATTATTCATTTATCAATAGGAGATGACTCTACTTCAGTTCAAAAGTAAAAAATACAATTAGATGCAGCAGGGCAGAACAAATTTCTGGTAGTCAGACGTGCTGGAGCTGTGTGTGCAGTGCTTCTGTGAGGCCTCACAGTGAAACTCATAATTCTCACAGGACAATGCCTCTAAATATCTCGGGTCATTAGCAAAATTACACACCTAATGAAGGGCAAATTAATGGAGCTCTGGAACATTTTATAAGCCTGTAAGAACAGCTACTTGTTATACATCACCAAGAAATAATTGCAGGCGAGTCAATGCCATGAACTCATTAAGCTGTAACAATGGGAGTTGTGCAGGCTATTCCCCAAGGAGAATCTTCTCCGACCCCACGGCTGATACGCCCCAGGGAGGTGATCCCAAGGGGGGTTAGGAAGAGGATGCACTACAGGCCAGCTTTGGGCTAGCAGTTCCCATCTTCCAGGGCAGGGAACTGGAGAATCCCAAGCTGCCTGCCTTGGGGCAAACCACATCTGGAGCTTGTCAGGCAACTCTGCACAAATACTGAGTGAGACCCCAAGAAACCAATCGTGTTCTTCTGAAAACATGCAGGAGGAATAGTGGGGACATGACAGCAATGCAAGGGGAAATAACTGGAGGTATTTGTGAGCCCAAATTCCCCACCAGGTCAGTGCTGGCAAGGCTGTTACAGCAAAGCTCCACGACCATAGACCATCCTGCAGGAAACTCAAATGTGGTGCCCACTGCATTCAAACACGACTCCCAGAGAGGGCAGTTCTGAGCCAGACACATTCAGAATAAAAGACTTCAGTAGAAGGAGTAGCACATCTTAAATCAAATTAGAATGAGTTTTTGCAATACCAGGAACTGAGAGCTGCTGCTCTCAAACTGGTCCCAAAATGAGTATCACATCGCAGAGCTGCATACAAGCTGAAAGGGCAGAGATGCTGAAGGCAGAACTGCCATGAAAAGGTTTTCACAGCTTACATGGTTTTGCTGGACCTCCCAGGCACCACCCTCAGTCTGCTTCACTACAGCTAATTCTGGGGGAGCTCAGATTTCACACAGTTTTTGCTGGGATGGGGCAATCACCACTGAAGTGGGAATTTTTATGATTTTAAACTCATGTAAGCACCTAATAAAAGAGCAGGTCATCACCTGACACACTCCACCCTAAGCACATTGTAGAGACCTGTAAAAGCAGAGTTCAATGCCCTGATGCACTGTTTTGAATCCAAAACAAAAGCCAGAATCTTGACAGAAGATCCACAAAATCTGATCCACTAAGGTCCACCCAAAATGTGTTCAGATTATAGATGTACTGAAGAATAACTGCCACATTCAAACTTTTTCTCATTACTCCAATCATCAATCATCCAATCAAAGCTCCATCATTCCTATTCCTACAAATATCTGGTCAAGGCACCCTCACCAATAAAGAAAAATGTATTCCAAAGTATTTTTAAGTGATTTTAAGTTGGTTTTTTTTAAGGTTTTCCACATGTAGCCCCTAGAAAAATATCTTCCCGAGTACCTATTAAACCTGTTGTTTCTCTCTTAAAAAAATATGAGTAATAGTAGTTTTTACCATTTCTGAAAACCAAAAGCAGTAGCCACAGCAAGTAACAACAGAGTCTGGCAAACACAAATGTCTTAGGGACACTTAATGTTTTGCTCCTGAAGAAATACAGACTGTCAGGACAAGCCCTTAAAGTGATCATCAAAGCTGATCCAACTTTCCCCTAACTTTGAGATGCAGTAATGTTTCTGAATGGAAAAAAAAAAAAAGGAAAAAATAATTAACTTATACCATTGAATCTAGTGGGAGGTTGAAACAAACTGTTGGCTTGCACAGCTTTCTTGGAAAAAGTATAGTTCATGTTCAGTGCCTTGTGATAGTCCAGTGAAACTGCAGTAGGCTGTCAATACAGTTGAAAAAAAAATCAGGTGAAATGAAAAAAGTTCTAAATTTTCAGGAAAAATAAGAACTTCTCAGAGGACAAATATGTAACATAGCCTGAACGTTAGATACAGCACTGCCCAGCTAGATTAGACCTAAAGGTTGCAGAGCCTTGCTGGAATCCTCTGAAGAAAATGTAAGAAATTTCAACTGGAACGTGGGGAATCTTTTGCTTTCACTGAACCACATATAACTATTAAAATCCCAGGTCTATAGCTTAATAGCCTTCTGGAAAAAATTAACAGCACAGTAGTGACTGCATTCCACAATCCACATCAATGGCTGCTCTCCAGAGCTCCCAACTTCTACAGCTCCCTGGGCAACAAGTTTCACAGGCTAATTCACTACTGTGTTGTCTTTGCTAATTTCATTAAAGCTCCTTATGGAGTCCATACCAAACTGCCACCTCCTGTTCTCAGCACTCCCAAATCTCACGCAGTTTTTAAACTTTAGACATTGCATAACTTCATTTTAACCATCTAATGAACTGTAAAAGGGCTCCTTTAAAAAACAGCCCTTGGTGACTAAGAAAAGGCTCCGTAGGACCATAAAACAGGAACTATGGAAAATAATGATTCATTTTTCAGCTTCCAGGAACATTGCTGGTTTCAATGCAGCCCACAGAGGACTCATAGATGCTGCTTTGCTAAATTCCTGACTGACTGCAGTGAAATATATCACCCTGGGCAAAGGTGGACTCTGGCAACATCGCTGGATGCCTTTGCCTGACACACAATCGCTTCCAACTGCAACTTGCTGGTCAGAAATCCTGCCAGCCCATTCCCTGCACATTGTGCTGTACATTATTAGCAGCAATGGAAAAGAATTCTCTTCATACACCATGACAAAGGGTTACAGAGAATGAGTGAACAATTTTCTTGCTGGGCCAGTATCAGTACATCTCAATTCAGTTTGGATTCAGCATTCATGGAGAGTGCAAGATCTGCTGTTCATACACTGTGCTAAGAAGGTCAGTGTCTGGTGAGCAGGTTTTATGCTTTCTCTACAAAACATATATCAGATTTGGAATTCCTAGTGCATTTCTCTTGGTCCCATGATGTGCTGACTGCTTTTGTTCCTCACATACATTACAGAACACAACAGACAGACACTAACCAGAAGACCATGAGCTATTCCCAAGGTTTGCCATATTATCTATGTATAGAGCACCCTGTCACTTCAGAGGATAACTTGGTGAATGGAGGCATTACATGGAGTTCAGTTTAGGCTCAGTCCTTGCATTCTGGAAAGCTTTCCAAATTCCTGAAGCAACCAGACCCTAAGGGACCACTCAATTTATTAACCTGAACCAGGTTCTTTAAAAAGCCTGTACATTTCTGTCTAGTCCCTTTTATGCTGTATTCTAACAATCTTTCCAGTACAAGGACTGTTTCCTCTCACATGTTCTCTGACAGAGGTAATTCACATGGCACAGCTTAGAACATCAGCCCTGAAGAAAGAAGTTCAGTGCCCTCTGTATAAGGGATGAAAGGCAGCAGGCTGCTCCAGGGGCAACTTGGTTTTGACCAGGAAATGGTTACTTTATCTCTGTCTCTACAGATCACATTTCTTCAAATGAAGAGTCAGATTTTCAGTGAGACTTAATTACAAATTGAAATTTGCTTTTTTATTAACAAGGACAGTGCAAGATTAAGTTAAATTAGCTGGTTTGTTCAATACGTGTGCTATCCAATTAAATTTCTTTTAGAAATATATTAGGAGAAGATCACAATCAAAGCTGAATTAATTTCAAAGATGAATGCTGCTCTTTATGCATCGAGTATTAATCTATTAGTAGCTCCTGTGAAATCAATTGGGCTTCTTGTAAGGTATAGCAACACTTTGCAGAAGAGGGTAAAGGACAGCTGGATCCCTGGAAGCTCACCACATATTTGTGAAGAGTATTTTACGCTGCCATACAGTCAAGCTAAATTATTTACACAATTACTAAGAGACTCAGTGGGAGATTTTTTTATCCCTACCCACAGGATATTGAGGAACCTTCCAATATGTCCAAATGTAAATATAAGAACCAGGCTCATCAATAAAAGCCCAAGCCAACCCCTGATTGTGCATGCTGTTTGTTACACACACTGATGTCTCAGCAGTGTTTCCTTTAGCCAGAGCTCAGCAGCTACTGCAAACACAATTAGCAAACTTAAATTAATTTCACTGCACAATAAAAAATGTCCCAAAGCAGCTGGCATGTGGAGGTCAAAACCAGCTCCCAAAAGCCCCTACAGCACCTCAGCTATAAGTGCTCTGAGGCCTCTGTTTCAGTACAAGCGTCCCTCCACCCCCAGTGTGCCTTACAAGGTTAACAGCTTCTGGATTTTGTCTGGTATTTTCAATCCCTGGAGCTGGCATCCCTAAAAAGGAGACATAATGGGTGGAGCAGAATCCTAACCCAATATAAATCCTAAGAAGTGAATTCAGAAAAGCTAAGAATACAGCTGGGAAGCACAAACCTCCTTCCTGGTGGAGGCTGTATTCCCTTTGCTGAAGGAACCCCAGCAGCACACAAATGCCAAAGGCAGATGAGAAGCAGCTGCCACATTTCTAAATCTCTGCCCTCCCATATACAGCTCCCAGCACACAAGCAGATGCAACTGCCCCCCAGACTGGGCCTCCATGGTCATTCTGAAAGCTCTGGTCCAACAAGATTAAACTCTTCCCTCTATTCATCTATAGTGAAGATGTATTTTCACTATATCATGATCTTCAAAGGCATTTTAAAAATCCACCCAGAGCTCGCAGCAGCCTTCTGTAAAAATGGTTGGAAAAACCTCAAACTGCCACAAATAGCAAAAAGAACAAAAATATAATGAGCTGAAGTGACTCAGATCCCCAAGAGGTTTATTTCAAGACTGCCAGTAAAACAGGAAAACCCTGATTTAGGAAGGATATACCCACACACACATACCTCTGTATCAGAAGCTATTCTGACCTGAAGCTGTGTTCACTGGCCTAAGCTTCTGCCTCTCTCCTGCCCATCCCCTCACATGAAGAACACCTTTCACACAGGAGAACCAAGCTTTCAGAGGAAAAACCCAAACAAATAAACCCACATCCAGTTTTAAAAGCCTCAATCCATGTCCATAGGGTAAACTCTTGTTCCAGGGACTGTTTCCCTGGTTGAAGAGCAAGGCAGACTGACTAGATACTGGGTTATGCATAGCACACTCACTCTATGGACCACAATCTGCACACACAAGACCCAGAGCAGGAACTGGGATTTGATAAAAATGATATTATGGAAACATAGAGAACAGACTTGTTTCTGAGACAGTGAGCTATAAAAGGCAGTTTTTTCCAGTCCTGCCACAAAATACACATCTGGCTGTCTTGTACTGTGTGATGCCTTCTATTTTCAAAATACCTTTGTCTGGTCTATAAAAATCATCAAGGCAGGATATGATCTAAAATGTGTCTGTGCATGTCACCCTTCCTCCCTGCGCCCCAGGTAACCACGTAACCTTGAGCTCAGAGAGCTTGTTATTCCCCCTGGCAGGGCTCTGACTTGAGATAAGCAGTCATAATGTGTTCTTCTGATGTACAGGGTGTTCTGAATGGTCAGCAGAACGCTGTGCTGATACACAGCTTTTCTAGAATGGCACTAGGCATCGAAATGCTGGTTCAGGAAATCCGAGCGCGAGTTCAGTTTTAGAAAGCAGCTCTAAAAACAGTGCCTCCTTACACAACACGTCTGTCAATGAGTACCAGAGTTATTTTTTTGACAAGGATAAATTGGGGGGCCTATCTTCTGCTCCTGTCAGTGCTGTGAAAAGCTTCGGGAGAGAGTCAAATGTCACCTTCTGCCAAACAGTTTGCAAATGCGTAGTTCTGTCACAGAAGATATTAAGGGAATCACCCAGGATATCACAACAACTTAGTAAGCCATCTGGGAGAAAATTTAACTCCCTGAGATGTGGCAATAGCTTTCTGCAGGGTAGCTGTGCTGTCACCATGGCAGAGGGGTGGTGCTTCCACAGGGGAGGCAGCTTTTCTGGTGAAAACATACCCCAGATTGTAGCAGCCCCAGCCACACCTCGTCCTGTCCCCAGCCTGGGCTGCCCCTGCACCTCCAGAGCTGCTCTGCTTTGTACAGCAGTGATCAGACCTGGCCTCAGCAGCTTGTACTTTGCTCCAAAATCACTATACTATACAGGATAGTATAGGATAGTACAGGATAGAGCTTTACAGGAGCTACAGCAGCAAGGAGCCCCTTTAGGAGCCTGTCTTGTGCAAGTCAGTCCTGTCAGAAAGGTTAGAAAGAAGTGAGAAAACCATCCACCCAAGGCACACCACTAGGTGCAGCAGACAAGACTCAGCCAAAAATCTTGTGTGAAGTAGGTAAGCTTACCTGCCTTGTTCCAGGACAAGCACTGGGAATTGTGAATTGTTTGCCTGTGCTGAAACTTTGTTAAACCCTGCCAGCTGCAGCTGCTCAGGAAGCACTGACTGTGCTTGTGGGGACAGGCTGGGCAGGCACTATTGAATTGAAGAAAAACAATCAGGGAAATTTCCCACTTGCAAGAGTCTCACTCCAGTTTGGAGCAGCACTGTCCTTCAGCGGCCCAATGCCCCTGGCAAGCAGCCTGCTTGCCACCAGATCACTCCAAATCCCCACCTGAGAGGTGCTTAACCCTACCTTCTGCCTGGCACCATCACTGTACAACTCAGCTTTTGTGCTGTGACCATCTAAACTGTTTTGCTATCTCTCAGCTGAGAGGACAACCCCAAGAAACAAGTTTTTGTGCCTGAAGGCACCAACTCAAGATGTTGCCTGCAAATCAATGCGCCATCATTACTCACTTCTCTGTATGGGAACCAAAAGCCCGTTGTGTGCCTAGAAAATTCTTCTGTGCCTCATATTAAAACACAACTAAAATATCCATTTATGCTGATTAACAATTTATCATCAAGGGAAATGCCTTCACAGTCCCAGGAGCTGCATTGCTACGTCAGGGGCAGCCAAACCAGACTCAGTGCTGCGCTGTACTAGATGGATCAGGTCCACAGGCACAGGTTACTGAAGCAGGGGCTTGCCTGGTGGGTCTGAGATGGCCCTGACTGGGCTCCCAGAGTGCTCCTGTGGCTGCAGGATGCATGGAAAGCAAACACCTGCAGAGCACTGTGCAAGCACTGTGGCCCTGGCAGGAGCAAGCTGTCTTTGCTTCAGTGCACGGCATCCCCCAGCAGAGCACAGGGCAGCTCTCTCCCAGCCTGGGGATACTCCAGCCCTTGTTTCTGGCAAACAGCTGGGACTGTGTTAATTTAAATCATTTTTGCTGTAAGACTGAGTGGTTCTCCTAGAAAAGGAGCAGGAGATGTAAGAGTGATTTGCCTGGCTGTGAGAGCAGAGCACACCTGGCTCTCACTTTAATTCACTTTGGTATCACCCAGCCTCTCTGAAGAGTCAAATGTTAGAGTAACCCCAGAATTATCCGTGTGAAGGATTTGTTCATAACTATGGAATTCAGACAGTGAATGCAAAAGGCATTTTACCACCTAATAGGGAGAGGGCTAAAAATTACAGCTTAAATCCTTGACTTAAATTCCATGGAAGTTTCATGAAACTTGAATGACTTTCTGAGACCAAACTTGCAAAACGCTCCAAAAACAAAGTCCAAGACAAGTTTTGTGGTTAAGTTTTGTTAAATTCTTCTTTCCACACACCCCACTCCCCCCCCNNNTTAAATTCTTCTTTCCGCCCGGCCCCCCCCCTCCCCCCCCATGCCTTATTCTGAACCTCCCATCAGGAGTTTGGCATCAGGGAAGACAAAGGTGACATTTTCCAAGGTCTCTGACTCTCAGGAGTCTTGGCCAGTGGGGCTTTGGGGTTTGTTGTGTTTGTTTTCTTTTTCCTTTGTCCAACCCTTATCTCCTGGCTGCATGATGGCAGGAATTTACTGCAGAGCTCTGACCCCTGCCCTGCTGGCCCTGGCACAACCTGGAGTAACACTTTAAACTCTGAGTAGCTCTAGAGTAGTTGGCAGACCCTCATGGAAGAAGATTTTTGTGCAGAAGATGTGCCCAAAAGCATTTTTCAACTTTTAAAAAAATCTTTGNTCCCCCCCCATGCCTTATTCTGAACCTCCCATCAGGAGTTTGGCATCAGGGAAGACAAAGGTGACATTTTCCAAGGTCTCTGACTCTCAGGAGTCTTGGCCAGTGGGGCTTTGGGGTTTGTTGTGTTTGTTTTCTTTTTCCTTTGTCCAACCCCTATCTCCTGGCTGCATGATGGCAGGAATTTACTGCAGAGCTCTGACCCCTGCCCTGCTGGCCCTGGCACAACCTGGAGTAACACTTTAAACTCTGAGTAGCTCTAGAGTAGTTGGCAGACCCTCATGGAAGAAGATTTTTGTGCAGAAGATGTGCCCAAAAGCATTTTTCAACTTTTAAAAAAATCTTTGATTATAAATTCAGGTGTTTTAATCAGAATTGGTGTTTACTGTGGCATCACAGCAGTGTTTCCTCTCTGGATTTGCTGAGGTTTTTAGCTCATGGCTTGAGTTCCTACATTTGGGGAAGCAGAAACTGTTTGGCTGATATTTTAAAATTACTTTGGTATCTGAAGAGTGTTTGTATGTATCCACACAAATATATATACCTATAGATACAGGAAAAGCAGCATTTGGATGGAGTACTAAGCATCTGTTGTGTTTCAAATTCAATTAGCAACTCAACATCTTCATAAAAAACACCCAGGACTGTTCACAGTTACTGAGTATTTAATTTTATTTAAGGTGCACACTTGGGGTGTGTGTGGGAATTGTGAATCCAGAAGATACAGTTAGTTTGCTAATTGTACACTCCTCATACTGTATTAAAAATCAGTGATTTTAGTATTTCTCTGTACTCTGCACCATGACTTTGGCATTTCTAAGGTGTTCATTTTGGCAGTTAATGCTTGTTTTTTGATAATTTTTTCTGTATTTGAATTGGCATGTAGAACCAAGAGGAGTAAACAACCCCAACTATTTTAAACTACAGTTATGATTTGTTTTTTAAGATTGGATGAAAATCAGCTTAAACCTCCTTTGTGCCAGCACTGGAAAAGCAAGTAAGAAAATAATTACTATTTAAAAAATGGTTATTGTGAAGAATCTGCAAGTGAATTGTTTTGATTAATTGGTACCACCTTGAGTTGATGGGACTTTATATTAAAATTTATTCCTTAGTTAAGGGAACAGATTTTTCCTTGATAGGTGTTATTGTGACTGTAATAGTGCTTTTGCTTTAGAAAATTGTCAGTTTTGTTGTCTTTCATGCTCTCTGTAAAATGCCAACATCATTTGGTGTTAATCCACCTGGATTTTTTTCTTATTTTCTTGCTCTGTAAGAAAAGATGGAGCAACTGGAATGGTGATAAACAG
Organism: Dicaeum eximium; assembly: GCA_013396995.1. Lineage (NCBI taxonomy): Eukaryota > Metazoa > Chordata > Aves > Passeriformes > Dicaeidae > Dicaeum > Dicaeum eximium. Next base: position 603,049 of record VWZP01002199.1, on the reverse strand, counting down.
GAGAGGTGATGTGAGCTGGGAGCAGGGAGCTGGAGCAGCAGAGGCAGAGCCTGTGGGGTTGATGCCTCCTCAGGGAGTTCCCTGGTGATAAAAATTTTGGAGGAGTAGCTGATCTCCTGAGAGCTGTGCAGCCCTTCAGAGGGACCTGGACAGGTGGGAGAGATGGGCAGAGAGGAACCTTTGGAAATCCAACAAAGGCAAAAGCAGGTCCTGCACCTGGGAAGGAACAACCCCAGGCAGCAGCACAGGCTGGGGTGAGCTGTGGGAATCAGCTCTGTGGAGAAGGGCTGGGGATGCTGGGGTACATGAGTACATGGGTGGAATTTCAGAAATCAGGTGTCCTGTCTGAGACTGAATGCTTTAGAGAGTTGCAAAGACAGCCACAACAGTTGCAGCTATAAAAGCCAACAGAGAACAGAGTTTTTGGTATAAAGAATGGGTGTTACAGGCAGGACAGGAAATAATGCAAATTAGGGAAAAGAGATGACCCTGATGCCTTGTAGATATAAATCTACTCATCTAGGAAAATCCCTGTGAGGCTGGGGTGAGCTGTGGGAATCTGGACACAACCTCTGCAGGACTAAGTAGGAAAACAGCTGAAGCTCCAGCAGATCCTTAATAAAATTTGCCCTCTAGGTATTAGGAATAAAACTGTGTTTTTTCAGTGTCTCGACTTTTTATGAATCCTGGTGGAACTGTCCTGCCTCTTGCTTGCTGGATGAGCTAAAACAAAGGCACCCTCTGCCTCATCATCCACATTGCCAAGGATGGACAAAAAGAGGGAGGTTCCTCAGAGAGAATGGGGCACCAGAGGCCTTCAGTGGCCTGGCAAAGACACCTTAACCAAACCCAGAGTTTCTGTTGATATTTGTACAACAAAAGGTTTCCCATCACCTCGCTGTTACAGAGTGATTCTGTTTGTGGTGTCCTTCTTCCTCCCTGCCTCTCTTTCCCTGCTCTGTTTCTCTCACTGTCTCTCTCTGTACTCAGGGCAGCTCCCAGCCAAAGACCCTCCCCTGATTTTTTGGTTTTTTAGTCCAGGAGCTAAAAACAGTGTTGGATGAAGTTATGGAGGCTGGCAGTGAAATGTCGCTGTCAGATCTTGCTCCACTTGGCTTTCAGCCCCTTTAGAGCTTTGCCTTCAAGGGTAGGAACATGTTTTCCTGGCTGGGAACTGGAATCCCAGCCCCTGGCAGTGTGTGCCATGGATCCCAGAGGGGCATTCCTGAGGCTCCCAGGGCGCTGCTCCTGCCGTGCCTCCCAAGGAGCTGTGCAGGGCAGGGGACAAGCTCCAGCAGCTGGCTTGGCTCCCAGAGCAGACAGCAAAGCTGCTTTGCTGCACGTTCTCCAGCTGGAAGCAGAGGGAACAAGGAAAGGCAAGGGAGTCCCTGACAGAACTCTGGAATGCTGGAGTCTGGAAAGAACCCTTCCCATGGGTTAGATGCCATGAAAGAGAGACGCCTCTGCCCCAGTGAAGGTGCAAACAAGACCATACGAGGACTGTGGAGACAGACAGGCACACCAAACCTCTCCCCTGGAGAGATGTGCCTTGAATGGGCTAAGATGAGGTCATCTCAAATCCTCCTGGATTGAGAAATCCTCCCGGTCATGGTGAGAGCCCAGCGTGCTTTGGGGTCCCATGTAGATTTGTTGTTACCCATTGAGTTTTGCTCCTTTGTACCACCCCCGCTTTTTCCCATAAAAACCCCATTTTCTGCCCTGCTCAGAATGGAGCTATCCATCCCTGTTTCCCTTTGCAGGGTTCCTGGAATAAAGCCTCATCCTGCAGAGCTGCCACACGAAGCTCCTGTGTCTTGGCCCTGTGTTGGCCTGGGGGTAGCTCGCAAGGCAGAGCTGGAATCACTCAGAGCTGAAATCACTGCTGAGAGCTGATCACTGCAGCCAGGGGCTGCCCAAGCTTTGCAGAGGTCACCCTGCAGCTGGAGGACTGCCTGAGACCCCTAGAAAGTTGTCCCCGGTGGGACTGTCTTGGTTTAAAAAGACAGGTGTCTGCTAAGGAAAAGATAAACTCCCTCCCTCCAAATCACCACAGTTTTTGAAATTAAGAGGCTCTCAGGCAAAAATATGGGAATAGGAATAACAGTTCTTTACTAGGAAAAATAAATAAAAAAAAAAAAACAAAACAAATGTAACTAGTACCAGCAAACAAACAAAAGAAACAAACAAAAGAAAAAACCCTGACAGAGTCAGGATACGACCTGCCACCCTGGGGGTCAGGGTGTTGATAACAGTCCAGTTGAATGGTGGCTGCTCCTCCTGGAGTGGAAGATACAGTTCAGTTAAAGCAGTGATCCTGTAGAAAAGAGTGTAGGTTCCCTCTGAAAGTCTGGTGGTGTAGATGGGCCTGGTCTTCCTCTGGCAATCCAGTGGAGAATGAGGGTCCTCCTCTGGGAATCCGGTGGAGAATGAGGCTGCCTCCCTGTTTTCAAAGTCTCTGCTTTATTTCGGCAGGAATGCTTGGCTCCTCCCCCTGGGTGGAGCATCTCACAATGGAATAATGTAATTTTCTCAGTCATGCAGTGAGGCTCAATGGCCCATTAACAGAAGATATCTCCCCAAGGGAGAGATTGTTTGTGGAAGAGATAAGAAAAACTGCCCAATTAACATGAGATAACAACCCCACCTTTAACAGATGGCAAATAGAATACCTTATTTTAACAATCCAGGACAGGGACCTCCCTCTGGAAGGTTGTGGCGTCTGATCTGAACCCTGACCAGCCCCTACAACAGAGGACAGCAAACAGATTTCACTGGACGTGGCTTTGATTGAACAAGGAATGGGAAGGAGAGAGGGGCTGGCTCTCCTTGGCAGTAAATTCAGTAATTAACACCCATTTAGTGCACAACTCCCACCAGATTATCCCACTTCTAGTTATCTGTTGCCAAGATATTGCAATTTACTTACATTAGAAAAAAAACCAGCAGGAATGAGTTAAAAGGAAAGGAAATGTCACCAGACAATGCAGGTATCAGAAAGCATTTAAATGTTTTCAAGTAGGCTTTTATCCTTTTAACTTCTTACCTCTTTCTGCATCCCATTGATAATTCAGTAACTCACACTGTGAGGCTGATGTTTACAGTTATTACAGTTTATTTTATTAACATATTAAATGAAGTGTCTGAAATAAGCTTCTAAATTTGTTTTGATAGAGTAGCTTTTATATTATCTATAAATTTCAGCATTTTCCATAGCACAAAATTTGCTCGCTATTTTGACTCTTATCCCTAAGATAATTTGCAAAAGATACAGAGGTGTGACTTGATTAAACACATTCAAATGGCTAAGATTTATTTGCACTTAATTTCATTAAAGAAAATAGCTGTTAGATATTAATTAGCATATCTACTACATGCTATTGTTTGATTCAAAGATCATCCTTTATCTAAATCCACTTGTTTTCAGCATCAAAGCACAAATTCAACAGAGTAACTTAAATTCCAGTCATAGCACAGATGAACTACAATACTGTCTTTGCAGCTGTAAGTTTGCAACATCCAGCAGAAATATAAAAGTAAGAAAAACAATTACTCTTTCCTACAGAATGGGGAGTGCAAAAGGTCTGCTGGGAGAGAACACAAGTTGGCAAACTCCTGAAAGAGCTCAATCAAAAGGCTTCTGAAAGGTTTGCTCCTCTGTAAGAATTTACAGGCACCTCTGGGAACAAATTATTTAGAGGTGAATCACCATTCAGGCATGCACGAACTCTTCATTTCTACAATTACATAGCAGCAGTCTGTGGAGAGAAGGGAATCCAGATCAGATGAAGTTCTGATGCCAGACCCTTGGGTAGAGGCGGGATACAGTTCAGAAGCAGGTCTGTGGAGAGTTAACCCCAAATCCTCACAAAAATCCCTGTCTGTTCTACTGTCACCCTCACAGCAGGCCCTTATTGCTACAGCTTTCTATCTCTAATCCTATTTACTTCACCTCCAACACAGGGGATAAAGCTATTTGTGAACAAACTGAGGATGTGCAGCTCCAGGCCTCTCTCACAAGTTCCATCAATGGTACAAATCTTCTGCATTGATCACTGAACAAAGCACTGAAGGGATATCAAGAGCTGTTCTACAGAGCAGCCAGCCACAACACCCAGAGCAGCTGTAATCAAATCCCACGTGCCAGAATTCCCAGCACAGCCTGCACACGTCCTGCTGAGAAAGTGTCCGTAGGGCTGGGACAGACACAGAGCTGCCCTTGGTGCACACAATCACTGAATGGAAGGAGGAGTTAGACCAGGGTTTAGCCAGGCCAGCAGTCGTGACCAGCTCTGTGCAATACACAGCTCAGGTGACGTGGCAGCTACTGGAAGGTCACTGGATTGTCTCAGCTGCTGCATGGCCAGGAAGTGGGAATACCAACATGTGAGAACGTGACTGGGAGGCAGCAGCACTGAGCAGGCTGAGGGCTGAACTGGGGGCTCGAGCAGGAAAGCTGGCTACTCACCCTGGCTTTTCCAATGAAGCTTTTAACATGTCACTTCCTCTGGGCTAGAGATAAACAACTTCCAAGTTACTGTATGCTGTCCTCACAGTTACTATGTGTTCTCCTTGCTAGCTGTAATGTCTTTTCCACCTCAGCTCATTCCCCCTCTGCATCTCAGTTACCTCCTCCCCATCATGGAAGAAACAGGACCAAGACAGCCTGTCCATACCACACCACTGCTGATTCCCATTTTCACCCCAGACAGAGCTAAAGCCAAACCTTTTGGCCCTGCACTGACTCTCTCCCATGTGCCACCAAAGAGAGATGAGAATGGTCTGCAGAAGGGAAAGAAGGAGCGTGGGCCAAAATTCCCCATGTGGGGCCTTTGCAGCAGGCAGAGGCAGCAGGGGTCAGAGGACCTGCAGGCTCCTTTGTGCTGTGCATCTTTATGCTTGTGGGCCACTGCTACAGACTGCTACTAACCATCTACATCAGGACAGTATTTTGTACAAAGGCCTCAGCCCAAAGAAACTAAAGGCTTAGTGTAGCCTGAACAATAATAGTCCAAAAGAGTTTCAGGATGTATGTATTACAAAACTGTTATTTTTTACACACCCTAATGAATACACTCTGGCTACACCTTTTTCTTGGCACCCAATAATTTGGTAGAGTGGTTAAGATCCAGCAAAAAGTTAGTGTCTGAAATTCCCATCAACATCAGCATGAGAAGGGACCCAGCCCACTGCTGGACCATCTCCTTGGTTAAACCATAGCACCACAAACCACATCAAACCTGCCTCACATCTAGTGACAATGTGCCAACTCTAACCCAAAATGTAACTATAAAATAAACCCCTCCACAGTAATTAATATGGCAGAACTGGTAAGGGAGTGATGAAACCCCTCCACACCAGAGGGAAAGTAGGTCCTCTGCCCAGACTTAACCATCCCATGGAATAATGCACACAGTTTACCAAAGAATCAGATTGAGCTGGTATTTTCACAGATAATTTCACAGCAATAAGAAAATCACATTGATTAGAGCTCTATACCATTTTCTAGACAATAATATTCACATTTGCCTAAAACCAACTGTGCTACTTAATTGTCAGGGAGCATAATTTTCTACAGCTAAACTGTAACTACCACAAGGCATCCACGGCATCCAACAACCTGGCAGCACATTCTGCTGCTCACTGATGCTGGAAACCAGGGCCAGGTTACTCACACCATCTGCAGAGGGGAGCTGGGCACTGGGGACTGCTGGGTGAAAGCCCCATTAGACAGAAGATGTGCAATGTAGATGGAAGTAAATAAATTTAAAAATTATTAGAGTGTAAAAGAGAAATCAAGGGAAATCTTCCCTCCAGATTCAAGATCTTTCAAGTCCCACAGAACAACCCCTGGGTTATTAACAAAGCATTACTTTTGGGTACTTGTCATTTTTACTCTGTTAGGGATTGCCAATAATAGTTTCCAACACTGAGAAACCAGCTTTGACTAGAGCTGATTGTGAATTCAGAAGTGGTTTTGGTTTCACATAAGATTAACACCAAAGTAATAAGAAGCCCAGAAAAGCAAATAGTCTGAAGCCTTGGACTTTGTGTCAGACTGGAACCTCGGTTTGCACTATCACCCAGAGGCACCTAAGCCAGCAGTTACTCTCCCTGCCTCTCCTGTCATCCCCTACTCTTCTCCTGAGCAGCTTTCCTATGAAGGTCAGCCCAGTGCTAACTAGCCTTTCCCTGCTATCAGGGGCAGAGCACTTGTGTTCCATGGGGACAGCAAAGTCAAGGTTCACCATCTTCAGCAGCAGTACAATTCTACTGCTCTACATCGAAAAGGAAATTCAGTCAGAGCCACTTTAGCACAGCTGGTGCTCAGAAAGGTTCATCTCCTATAGCCAGACCTTGGGACAGTGGGGACAGGCTGGGACTGTGCTTGCCCATGAACTGAATGGGACCCTCTCCAGCAGCATCATCTGCTCATGCCCATGCAGTATCTCTCAAGCCCTTCTGATCAGAATAAGATAACAGGCACTTTAATTTGGCCCTAAGAAACTTGGCTGCTGGCTTCATTTACAGTCTCTATCAAATACACAAATAGCACATATAATGCAACTTAGTCGCTTGCCTGTCTTCCATGCCAACCCTCAGCACAGAATTAATGTTTTGATGGAATAATAAACCTCTCAAAATCTGAGCTGATAATGGACAGTCACGTTAGATGCTTAAATTATAGCAGCATGAACAGCCTTGCAATAATCAAACCTACAACTGCCAAAATGTTTTCATTGTTCATTAACTGGAACCTTTTTTGCATTGCTAATCCTAATGAGCTGCCATTCTCATTACCATTCCAAGCACTGTCTGTAGCACATCTCTAGATTTCTTTTCCACCCAAACATACAATCTTATTCAACTGGCAGCCTGTTAATGCATTAAAAGCACAGAAATGGCTGCTTTACTGCAACTGTAATAAATCTACAGTGCAAGCACCTTAAGGGGAAAGTTCAGTTCAGTCTTCAAGAACTTTTGCTCAAGTAGAAAAACAGAAGGTCTTTTATTGAAGAGACCATATAATAGAGTTTAAGTTCCAAACTCAAAATCCATTGAAGTTAATGTGAATCTTTCCATTGATTTCTGTATACACTGAACTGTTTTAACTCCCTCCCTTCCTCTTCTGCTCCTCCCCAAACATGAATAAATTAATCCACTGCAGAGATAGTGAATTTTCTTGCAGGGAACACGACTAATGTCTGTGCAGGGAAGGCTCAGTACTCTAATGTACTGAGTTACCAATGCCATTTCCTCCACTCTGACTCCACAGTGGCAGAGGTCAAAGAGCTCAAAGCATCCAGCAATCCTTCTCAGTCCACAAGACAGGTCCTTTCTTTGCTAAATTTATTTAAATTTTGCACAAAATTTACCCCAGACTCCAAAAAGTTGCACTTGACTGCTCCACCTGCACCTTGTGTGCAAGAAGGAGCAGCCCAGATTCACTGGCTTATGTAGCATCCATTTTCTGTGGAGGAAAATATGCAGAAAGCATCTTCTGTAGCAACAGACCCCAGTTCCAGATGCAAGCAGCTTATTCATTGAGGGAGAGCAGAAAATAGAGACTCACTTCACACTCAGTTGAGCATATTAAAAAAGTCATCAACTTGTTAATCGTGGGAAGTTCACTCACATAACCACGAGAGAGGTTTTTTTGAAGGAAAAGCCAGATGTGGAACCTGTTTTATTTTCAGTGTGACCCTCTTGTTTTTAAGTATAAGAGCAGCAAACCAGAGGATGTTAGCAAAGTATTAGGCATCATCTTCAAGCAATTTCAGCCTTGAACCACTGATTTGTTCCAGAGAGACAGTTGTTCCCTTCAGCTGGGAAGCAGGGAATATATTTCTCTCCCTTCTGAAAAGAGACCACATCTGCAGAGAATATCACATATGAAGACACAATATGAGTTGTTCAGATGGAGCATTTCCTAAGTTGTTCTTATGAGAAAAAGTTTTAACATTAAAATAACTCCAAATTGATGTAAGAGCTCTGAGTTCCCAAATGAAGCTGAAGCAAACACGTAGATATAACATTGCCATTTCTCTTCTTCAGTATAAATTCATAACCAACTACTTATTCCACATTGACAAAGTATTTCCACACTGACAAAGGCTCTGAACACATTAATTAAAGAAGAGTTTTGTATTTGAAGACAGCTAAGCTGTCTTTCACGAAAGCTCACATAATTTAATTGATTCCATCTGATTACTTAAAGCAGCAAGAAATGTTATACACAGGCACAGAATAATTTTTAGTTCTTGTCCTTATTTCTCTCATCTCCATGGATCAACTAAAATGTTTCTTTATAGTTTCCAATATACAATTCTTGAAGCAATGCACACACTGAGTATCATACATTTCCTTGGAACACTGCCCCTGGGAAATCAAATAGCAGGCCCCAGGGACAGAAGGGTGAAAGGCAGGTGTAGAATATACCTTTCTTAAAAAAAAACCTTAAAAACATTCTTTTTAGGCTGTGACACAAGCCACTAGCTTATGAAATAGCTATTTTCAATAAATCAGTGGGCTGAACTCGGACTCAGAAACAAAATTTGCAGTTACAAGAAGTGTCACCTGAAAGCAGCTCAGGAAGAGCAACACCAAGGACTTCTTCCACACAGGTCACCTCCAACTTGTATTAACCTCTTGAGTGCCAAGACTCAAGACAAATCCTTTAAAAAGAGAATTGCACTTCTAAGTTGGATAAAGAGAAAATAATTTCCATATGTAAGTCAGTATGACTAAACCAGAAGTCTCACAGAAAATCCCATAAAAACTCACCTCAAATTCTCACCGAATCCCAGAGCATTGTATCAGACATTTTGGCACTGAAACTATTTCAAAATTCTAAAACTCCATCCACCTATTTTAGTACTTCTCTAATACCATGGTATGAGGAAACAGCAGAAGATGTTTTTCTAGAAAATTCTGTTACTGCCAAGGTCCAGGGGACTCGTGGTGACCCAGCCTCTTACACTTTTGAAGCATCCCAGCCTTTGTGCCACAATTTTAAGTTCCTTAGCACAGACTCTATAACCTAAAATCTAACAGATTTTTCCCTCACTTTACTGTAAAACCTCAAAAAGCAGCAAAGCTGGTTTTGAACTAGTCAGAAGGCAGACCCTTGAGATGAGGCTAAAACTTGCATCAAAGAGAATTTTCAAGCAGCCTCAAAAGCACAAGAAGAGGGTGGTTTATATTCTTTTCCCCAGAGATCTTTTAGCTTAAACAGGCAAGACTAAGGTCTGGCTTTGATTTGGCCAAGGCCAGAGAGACATTAAACACAACTTTCAAGAATTAATGCTTGTGGAATTCATTACTAGAATGTATGGAATTCTCCAAGGCCTCAAGATATTCTACAGTATGGTTGGATTTCACACCAGCTTCCATGCAGGCACAACTAATTTTATTATGCAAACTTGATAGCATGTTTGTAACGGGACTAATATAATGTTGACAGAACAATATTGCCACTAAGTACACTTAAAAATCCTACACATAAGCACAGAATGCTACCATGTCCAGGCTGCACTACACCTTTGCAGTGTAGATTGACATTGAAGTGAAGACAAAACTCATCCTTAGCCATGCACTCATTAAGCAACAGTTTGTAGTCTTGATATTTTATGAGTTTCCTGGGTGCAGGCCTGCTGAGGTTTCATTCCCAGGAGAGAGCTCATTTTCTCAGCACAGAATTCTATAAACATTATCTCATATCTAAACATATAGATATGCTCTATAAACGTTTTTCAAGGACACAGGTGGTGTTTTTCTGCCCTGTCTCCCATATAGGGGATGTAGGATTTCTCTCAACCAATGATGTGGAGAATTGTTATCACTGAATTCTAAGCATTCTAGCATTCTTGTGCTGAGCATGGAGAAGAAAACATCTGAGCTGAGTTATCTGGGCACAAATAGCCCAATCCTTCTGAACAATGGAGTCATTTTAATAAATCATATTAAGCCCTCTGATATTGAAGTCAAAGAGTCCTGATTCACTGTTGGGCACAACAATAACAGCTGTCTCATAGAATGGCTTGGGATGGAAGGGTCCTTAAAGATCATCTTGTGCCAGCCACCTGCCATGGCTGGGGAGAGTCCCCTGCCCTGCCCTGCTGGTCACACTTCTTTTGGACACGGTGGCTTTCTGGGCTGCAGGCACATGCTGCTGGCCTGTGTCCAGCTTCTCACCCACCAACACCCCCATGTCCTTCCCCTCAGGGCTGCTCTCAGCCCATTCTCCCCCCAGCTTGCCAACATGTGTGGGATTGCTCTGAGCCAGGTGCAGCACCCTGCACTTGGCCTGGTTTAACTTCAGGAGGTTTGCACAGGCCCACCTCTGCAGCCTGTCCAGGTTCCTCTGGATGCCATCCCTGCCCTCCACCATGTCAGCTGCACCACACAGCTTTTCCTTTCTTTCCTCAAACCAGCTCCTTAAATGAAAACTCAAAGAACTAAGAATACAATGGGTCCAGAACAGACAATCTGTGGACATTTCATCTGTACTGTCAAGGGTAGACAAAGCCTGGCCACACTGCCACAAAAAAACTACTCAGTGAAGCAGACGGTTCCATCTCACTGAAACTCAGCTGATTATAGGCTTGAATAAACCCTGTAATAACAGAGTTGTATGACAAGCAGAGGGTAGGCCAGGCAGAGACTACCTTGACCTTCACTAACCAGAATCCAAAAGGCAATTATCCATCCTTTTCTACTCATCCGATGCAATCACTTAGGGAAGAGATGGGACAAGCACTGATGAGATATCTCTTACAAAATCTGACCATCAAACTCCAGGAGATCACCTACAGAAGAGGGAGGAAAATTGCTCCAAATTGAGACTGAAACAATGTGTTTGAAATAGCATTATACCACCAAAAAAAAAACCCAACCTCATAGCTCTAAAGCCTTCTACGAGTTCCAAGATAAGTGATATGCCTGACAGACAAATGAGAGTTGAAAAGATTGCCTGATGTGCAGCAGGCTGAGAAGAAAAAAAATCGAAACTGCTGTTTAACAGAAGTCAGACTGATCCCTGGGTGCTCCTGTGAAAGAAATCAGACCACTTCATCACCCTGTTTTCTCCCTTTCCCTTCTATGTGCCAGCTACAAGTTGCACTCAGAAAAAAATACTTGGCATGAGAAAAGCTTTTAAAAAGCAGTAATTTAAATTCCATATTCGGAGGCTATTTTTTTGTGTTTGACAATGTGAAATTCCATATGCTAGACTATAATGAACCCCAAGGTAACTAATGACTGTGAAAGGCATCCTTTCTTGGACTTGACTTGGACTCACATGGATGCCAGTGAGCTGCACAGAGCTTCAGGAGGATCCATAGATAAAAATTTTCCTACCTTACTTCAGGTAAAGATAAGAGCACCAAAAGGTACCACCAGTGCTTCCCCTACTTTCCCAGCTGGAACACTGCACTCTGGGTTTCCTGAGTTGTTCATGTGTGCTTCCATTCTGAGTTGTTCATGTGTGCTTCCCTACAGCCCTTTGCATATTCCTTGGTTTGTAAGGAACTGCTTGGAGCAACCCTTTACACACACTAAGGCAACAGAGGCATCAATTTTGAACTCTTGTTCTTCTCCACATCCCCTGAAAGAGAGTGGGAAATTCAATTTGTGTTACATATTTCTGTCTAAACCTGAAAAATCTGTAGATTACATATACTGTCCTAAGTTACCCAGAGATTTTCCAAGTAATTTCCTGTCAATAAGCCTGACATAAAAAAAACCCTGCCAAGCAATTAATGCAGGTCTTGGATGCCCAGATTTAAGCACATAGCCAGCATGGGAAATAGATCCTTTCAGCACTTGAACCAGCTCTCAGAAGTGAGGAGCATTCCAGGATGTGCAGTCCCAGACACTTCTGATCCAAACACCAACTTCACTGCTGTTAATCTGCTGTGTCTGGCTCTTGCAAGCAGGCTGCCCTTGGCTTCCTCAGATAAATATTTCAACTCCCAACCATGTTGGAAATCCAGCCATTTTCTATGGCATAGCAGCTCAAGCAAAATTGGCAACTACATGAATGTCCTGTTTATCATACAAACGTAGCCCCTAAGATCTGCAGTTGAGAAAGGAATATTTTGTTTCCCATGTGGAGATGGCAAGCACATCATTAGACAATTTACTGCTATTGACAGATACTATATGTATTAATCTTCTGCTAAAAACATGGAAAAACACACTGACAAAATAAAGGAGAAATCTTGCCTGCTCTTGAAATAGGTGTTCCATCCACATTATTTAGACAATGATTCAGATCACAGTTGGAGAGTGAGCACTAATTTGTGAATTTAAGCATAGATTTCCCTTGTCATTTTATTTAGCAAAATGTTTTGTTATTGGAACATTAATGGAGAGAAGGAAAGGAAGGAGAGGAAGGAGAGGAAGGAGAGGAAGGAGAGGAAGGAGAGGAAAGATTTAAATAAAAATCAGGACAGAGTGTGTAAAATGGGATTGCCTAAATGCAATATGTTGTCAGCTTCTTTCTGACATACTTTGAGGTTTCTTTCTCAATAGTTCTTTAATTAGAATGGGATGACCTCATTAAAAGGGTAAACTGGGGAGATGTGGCTTTTTTCTAGATATGTGAGCAGCGTAACTAAAACCTGCACACACTTTTTTTTTTTTTAATAAAGTTTATAAGCTCTCCTATCCCATACATGGAATTTCAAAGAAGAAACCAAGCACACAGTAAAACACAACGTGATACTTACTTAAGAGTACTGGCAAAGGATATCTGCTGTGTCTTCATAACCACTCGGCATCCAGTGAGATCACACAAATCTCTGCAGAAATACAGAAGGCAGAACCCAAAATATTTGCCTTCTATACAACTTGAAAGCAAAACTCTCTCTTGTTTTTCACCATAGGAAATGGCTTTTCAAGATGAAATCCTCACTCAAAAAGCAAGTAGCTGATGCAGAGGAAGGCAGGTTTCAGACAGTCAGTTCAAGCCTACTCTTGGGTTAGAGTGCTCAGAAGCCGGCAGCTTGTGAAGATTATGAAACAGCCAGATGTTTTATCCAAGAAAGTGTTCTGTCCTTTACCATCTATATTGTATTGGTTTCTCATGTGGGGAAAGAAGAAGGATAGTGCTAGAGGAGGAGTAGTAAGTTATTCAAAATTACATAAGACAGTCACACACGGAAATAGCAAATATCCCCTCTCCCCACAGGGAAAAATTGGCTGGATCTTTTCCCTATTTTAAAATGCTAACCTTTCACTAACAGATAACATAGCTGTATCTTTCACAGATTTCTCTTTTGAGGATATCAATTACTACACATGGACTTCTCTAGAGTAAAAGAAAAAGCTAATTTAACTTGCAATAAAAATCTTATGAGTACAAATGAAGAAGTTATTCTTTTTCATTCCATGGAGAGAACTGAGAAGTATTACAGGCCAGTGATGAGAAACTTGAACTTTGACTTTAAATTCCTTTTTTTTTTTACTCATCTGGTTCAAGTTATTTGCCTTCTTTCATTCTGATTACTTTTTTTTTTTTTTTAATTTAGGTAGAAGTAGATTCATCTGCACAGCTACCAGAAAATCTTTTTGTATTCTTACACACTCTTTATAACAAAACCATTACATCTACTGTCTAGACTTTTCATGAAGGTTTTAATAGCATCAGGTGATAGTTATATGAAAAGTTTCTGGGCCCACATATCCATTCTGTCTATCTTTGAGAGAATGCTGAAGTGATTTTATAATCTGCCAGTGAGACTTCTACATTGCTCTCAGTTTGATCCAGAGCCAAACAAACAAAAAAAAATCCAAACAAAAAACTGCTGGAACTCAAAAACTTGCAAAGACTGAGAGTCTTCACTTTCATCATTTAAGGCTACACAACAGAAGATGCACAATTTTTCATAGTGGAAGAAATCACACGTGTGTTACTAGATTAGGTACATATTCCAGCACTTTGAAAATGCCCTGAACACTTCATGCCTATGAAAAATGTTGGCAAGTAAATATACATCTTTAGGCACTGCAGACAGCAGCAAGGAGAGCAGGACTCTCATCACAGCAGCCACGTGTGGATGTAATGGTACAGAGAACAGAGCAGAATTCACAAATCATAGAGAATTGCTTCCCATGTTTACAGCCCTGGGCACCAAGATAGAACTGAAAGCAATTGTGCTCCTGTTAGCAAGTTGTTTGATTTTGGAGGACTTAAGAAAGCCTCAAATTCTAATGCACAAGGATAAGGAACAAGCATTAGCTTTAGAAAGTTATGTTGTATGCCAAAAGCAGAATGCACTAAACCTTTAAGACAGTAACATACCTGAAAATAAATTAACATCAATCCAATTTACACCAAAGTTATGATGAACCCTCTCAGTACCAGCCAGGTAAGCAAGAATCCTTTCAAGAGCAAGGGAAGCCATCCACCTCCTTGAGCACAATTTGCTCACGAGCATTGCAAATGCAAAACATCAAAGCTGGACAAAGAACAAGCTTGGAGGAAAAAGATGCAAATAAATTCTATCCATCAGTCTGGAGATACTAGATTATCTGGAATAGAGAACAGTTGTGTTCTACACAGCAATTCCTTAAAATCAACACAGAATAGACTCATACCTGGATATGGCTCAAAGTCATAGTTTCAAATAGCAGAGGCTAAATGAGACTGAGTAAGTTGCTTGCAGTCAATACAGTTTTCTTCATTAAAATCACAGTAGATTCAGATTCCTCTGGAAATGTGCTAATTGGCACAGCATGGAGAGCTGCAACTTCAAATACCACTGAGTAAAACATACTCCACAATTTTGGTTTGCCTTTTTTCTTACTTCCAAATGCACCTCTCACAAAGCAAGCTCTGGTCACCACAGTATGCAGTAATGGTCAAGGGAACAGGAACTCCCACTGATTAAACACTGCTAGAGAAACATGACCAGAATGGGGAAAGGGGATTTGAAAGCAAGATGTGGAGAAAGCAGAAGCAGTTTCAAGTGTAACAGCAACAGGGTGCTGTTTTAGCACAGGTCAGTGGCACAGCTGAATCCCCTACAGCACCAAGGCTGGGCAGAGCTCCTGTGACTGCCCACAGAACGTGGATATTCCCCAGCCAAAGGAGATGTGCATCCTGGTTACAGTGTGCTGGGAGGGAATGGGAAAAGGATGGGAAAAGCAATCCTGCCTACTCATGTGTAGCACTAAGAATGGGCACAAGGACACAAAACATTTCTCATTCAATTGCTTGACTCTGGTAGTTAAAATTACTCCCACATCAGTACCCCACAGAACCAAATTCTCCTATTTCAGCCTGATCTAGCAGCCTAAGGTCCAGAAATCTGTTGGTGGAATATCTCCTTGAGGGTGGCTCAGGCCTCAGCATGGAGCTGTCCCCATAATCCATGGCATTCAAAATATTAGAAGATAATGTAGCATATATTCTTCCCATCCATTACCAGATAGAAAAAGTGTACAGATGCATAGTTAGGAGCCTCCAGGCAGTAGGGATGAGGATCTCAGGATGAAGAGGTGGACCACATGTTTTCAAAGAAGTAAAAATCTTTCACACCACCAGCCCATAATTACCTCTTCTAACTTAATACAAAGCTCACTCATCCATGCTTTTTTCCCTTTGATAAGTTCAAATTTGAAAAAATTATGTATTTGTGAAATATTATATAGAAAGATTTATGTGCTTGATTAGTAGGATGATATTGTAGGACACACAAGAAACTGGTTATTTTTAAGAAACATGAAGACAAAACTACACTTTTAGGACCTGAGTTAATTAGTGTTTTGCAGGAGTTTTACAAGGCAGTGCACCTCCAATATTTGATATCAAAATCAAGGAATCCTACCTGTTATATGCCAGACTAGAAATACAGTCCATTAGAAGCACAAGAGAAATGGTTGAGATTAAATAACTTTGCAAGTAAAGTTCTAGAGAGCTGACAAATTAACTCTAACAGCAGCTGTATTTTTGAGTTACTGTTAGTCCTGATCTAATCCCAGTGAAATGAGGCACTGGCACAACAGTCAATCATGACAGAAGGTCTCACACAGTAAACATTGCTCAGAGACATCCTCACATGCCTTTTCCCTGAATTAAAACATTGTCCTCCCCCAGTCAAACAGGATTAATAAAATAAAGAGCACATAACATACATGTAACACAGCCTAGTGCTCAGAACTCCCTGTGGGGGCAAGCCCAGCTGGAAGAGATAACTCTAAACACTCTCCCAAAATAAAGATCAGCACACCTGCCAGGAGAGCACTTGTCTTTATTGTGTGGTGCTGTTCCAAGAGAATTCACAACCCCAGCCATTGTCTACAGCTGTGAACATCTCCATGACTTACAGCAGAAACAGACCCCAACAAAGGGCACACTGTCAGAAAACCTGCTGGCCTTCAGGCCAGCTTCTGACCACTGATGCCACCATTCAGTGACAGTGAACAGTGGCTGCTGTCTAAAATTATGCTGGAGAGAAGATATGTACTGATGGGCTTGAACTAAACATGGTGAAAGCAGAACACTTCAAACCTTATCTCCAGTTCAGAAGCTGGAGATTCAGTCTGAAGTGGGTGTGGAACAGTCTCCTTTTCACAATAGTTACAGCTGGCCCCAAGTCAAGAAAGCTCTACAGGATTTCTGTTAAAGAGATGATAATTGAATTAATTTGGCATTTGGAGCAAACTCTTGTCAGAACTCAGGCACCATGCCAACTTTCTCCTCTTCCCTGGCCAAAGTTTTCATTGCTTCTGTTCTCAAGTTTAGACTCTCACCCATCAGGATCCACTCCAGTGAGTGTCCCATTAAACAATCTTGGAGGTTAAAAGGACATTTTACCAAAAATCTGGGACTAGTTCTCATATCTCAAGATAAGGCTGGACTGCACAGTGCTGCTCATGATGGTTGAAAGCAGAGCCTAAAGCCCAGCTATGTGCAAAAATAAGGACAGCCAGGGAACAGGAGAGCTGAAATCCTGAGTGCATTTAGGGTCTGCCTAGTCTAATGTTCCAGGAATGGTCAGGACCAGGCACTTCATATGATCTGCTTCACAAATGTAACTCTAAATATGGGTTGCCTCTGTCAAATAATGTGATGTTAGAAAATTATACTCTAGACCGGGAAGTCTGTACTTAATTAATTACCTACAGTAATCACTTAGCAAGAATGGAATTCTTTTCCCTCTAACATATGGCTTTAGATAAGAGAATTTCTACTTCCACAATCATTGGAAAAGTAGACTGCATTATCTGGAGTATAGAATTGGAGGGCTTACTTTAATGTAAGCCATATGCTGGGATGCCGAGTCATCCCATGGATACTGTGTTTGGGAAATTCTTGTCACAGTTACCCTACATTTACCCTCTAGGGAGGGTAAACTGTTCAACTTCTCATTTATGTTGGCTTTTATTGTTTCCCATTTGCTAAGCACACTTAAAACTTTCTAACATTTACATAGATGTCTTACTTGAAACAAACTCCCGATCCTTCTAAAATAAAAAAACCCCAGTACTTAAAAGAAAATTAAAAAGCACTTCCATTTACCACAGAATACTTATGTTCAATTGCAGCATCTGGTTTTTAAACCCAGTTCCTGATTTCTAACTGAGTTTGCCAGCTGGGCTAAATCAAGTCACAGGAGTCAGCCACCCCCTCATTTTCAGAGGACATCTCAAGTGACCCTCTATGTCAAAAATTAAGAGTGTGTGTAAGTTAAAAGGAAAAATTATTCAAGTAACAAATGCCACATGGTGTAAGCATTTTTATTTCCAGACTGACAACCAGACAGTGTCCCCAGGCCACCACAGTGAGGAAGCACCAAGAACCCCACAGGAGCTCAGGTTGCCAAAGGAAGGAAGCCAGGGAGCACATGCTGCAGCAGCAGCCCTGCAGAGGAGTCCAGGTGTGCTCTGCCTGACACCCTCCAGCTTCCAACACTGTTGAAAGTTCCCTTAAGTAGCAGGGACAGCCTGGAGTTTCCTGGTTTCCCCCTACTCTGCTATTCGGTCCCCTGCATGGAACTCCATTCACCACATGGATGCAGTGGCACCCCTCATCTCCCACAGGGGCAGCGACTTCTTTATTTCAAAATCTGGAGGAAAACTCAGTCCTTTTATGCTTAAGCAAACAGTGGCAAGGCTGGAGGTCATGAATGTGTCCATTTCCCCAGATAAAATGGATGACAGCTCAGGATTCCTCAATTTATTTTTAGGACAGGGACAATTGATTTAACGTAGCGGCAAGCACCAATGGCAAAATAATTCCTAAAAAATCCAGTTATGGAAGCCTTGACTAAGGCATTTATATAACTCCATCTTGTAAACTCTCTGTGCCACATCTGCTCAGGCAGCTGGACTAGATGGCCACTGCAGCTCCCTTCCAACTAAAACTATCTATTCTACATCCACCAACCTCCTGGGGTTGTACTCAAACCCTGCAACTTCATCAACTTCTCTGGTTGAGCTTGAAAATCAAGGTGTTTGGAAGAGTAATTCTGCTGCACTTGTACCTTTGACAAAAGAACATTTTGTTTTCAATCTAACTCAAAGTAAACTGACAGGTGAGTGAAACTGTGACATTGTACAGATCCTGATGGCCACATCCATTCAGACCACCTGACAGTTCTATGAAGTAATTAGTTTGATTTGCATAATACCTGCTCTGCAATAAATCCTTGGACCTTTACCAGCTCATTGACTTTCTTCTGTCCCTCTAATGCGGAGAGGAGAGGAGAGGAGAGGAGAGGAGAGGAGAGGAGAGGAGAGGAGAGGAGAGGAGAGGAGAGGAGAGGAGAGGAGAGGAGAGGAGAGGAGAGGAGAGGAGAGGAGAGGAGAGGAGAGGAGAGGAGAGGAGAGGACACTCTTGCCTCAGGTTTTTTCATTACCTTATTCCACATACATGCTTTGAAGACTTCTTTTGGAGGCCTTGCTCACCTTTAGGTGGCCAATGGATTCACCCTAAAACACACATTATAAATGCCCAGGTCTAATCCAGAAAGGTGCTGAGTACTGAGTAGCAGCACATTCAGAGCAGAAACGAGGATGCTTTCACCATAGCCCTTCAGCCAATGGACTGAACCCTTCAGCCAAGCACCCACAAACATATTAGTGTCTCTAAATGGACAACACTGAGTTAGCTGGCATATCTGGCACAGCTGCCAAAACCCACTCCTGTCAGCTGTCTTTTGAAATGGTGAGCTCCAGATCTATTTTGGTGTGAAGGACAATTTGCCTTCCTCAGTTCAGCAGGTAGGAAGCAACAACATCAACTTTCCAAACAATGTTCAAAGTGGAAATTTAACAGTCAACATGCTTCTGCTTCCTCAGGCTGTATCTCTAGACTTTGAAGTGGTGATTATTTTTGCAAAACCTAATTTTATAGGCTTGCCAACAGATCTGCACATAGATTGCAAATTAACTAGCACAGAAAGCTGTGACTGGGGTCCTCGTTAGCACACAGTCATTTCCAGTGCTTCTCTCCAGCTTCCTAGGTCATTACTTGAGCTCTGAACTAAATCCAGCATCATAATTAAACTACCTCTTTTAACTTGAGACCCTATAAAACTGCAGTCTAGTTTATTCTGCAATCTGTTTGTGCTTTGTATTCTGACTGAAGCACAGGTTTGCTTTTTCTGAGACTTTGTTATTTGAATTTATTTCCACAACCCAAGCAAAGCAGTGAGGAGTGTTTGATTAAATTTTTCCTGGACTCGGCTTAGCTTTAGGCCTTCTTTGATTTTCAATGTCAAATATGGCAAAACTGTCCTTCAGGATTTGCAGACCCAACCTGACAGATATTTACTAGAGGAAGAGAAGGAAAGAGAAAGATAAAGTGCAAACACCAAATTCAGCCCCTTTCTTTATGTGAACCTCAATCTAGATCTCCCATTTTCTAGTAAAGGAGCACTCAAGGTTTTGACTCTTTAATCAGTCTGGAACCAAACCTCAAATGACATCATTGATGCAAAAAAAAACAAAGAAGAGAAAGTATTTTATCAAACCCACATTTTCAGCAGCTGAACTGGAACTTGCCATCCCCCCCAGTGCCACAAACTCCTCTGACTGCTTTCAAGTTCTGATCAGCAAAACCCAAAACAAGGTTCAAATACCTGCCAAGGCAGGGCATTGCTGAGTCTGGGGCAGCAGTTCCAAAGATCCCACACAAGCCTGTAGGTACCTTCAGATTTCACATGAAACTCCTCACTCTTGACAACCCACAAGGTAGCAGCATTTACTCCAAAAAAACCCAAAAAACCAACCCTAAACCAAAGAAAAAGCTGGGCTTTCATTAGCATTGAAGTGATGTGAGTCAGTGAAAATCTCTAACATTTGAATCTAGCTAGGTGTAAGCCAACATGTTGAGTAGTTAGAAGATAAAA
Organism: Dicaeum eximium; assembly: GCA_013396995.1. Classification (NCBI taxonomy): domain Eukaryota; kingdom Metazoa; phylum Chordata; class Aves; order Passeriformes; family Dicaeidae; genus Dicaeum; species Dicaeum eximium. Next base: position 582,692 of record VWZP01002199.1, on the reverse strand, counting down.
AGAGGAGGTTTTTAGAAAAAGCAAGCTTGGCCACATGCAGAGAAATGGTTTTGGACACTTCTTCTGGAGCAAACAAAGGCTTGATTCTGCATCAACTCATTGTTGCTGATTCCCATACTGAAGGTAGCAGATGGAAATTGAGCCAGGCATTAAAATGCTACCTAAGTCAGGATTTTATGCTTTCATGCAGTGTCTCAATTAATCAAAGTTTTGCTATAAAATTCGAGCAGCAATGCTCAAAGCCAAGTCAAGTCATAAAATACAAGCTGATTAATTTCCCTCTAATTTGTATGATAATTAAAATTCCAACTTTTAATTCTGTTAATTGTCCTCCCACAAGGAGGTTGATTGGGCTTTGCTACTACATGCTGTGAAAATGCATTTCCCACAGGTCTGTCTTTGTTTCCTTTAAAATGCAATGCTTTTACATAATTATCCCTAACTTCCATAGATAAATGCAAGCTTATCTCTGGCCTGTTTTGACACAAGTCCCCATGTAACTTAAGCTGTGTCCATAAATCACATGCTCAAAGTCATTAGGTGTTTCATCAAAACATCGTGCCAGTGTGTGCTTCTCTGTGACTTTTAATGAGCAATTAAACTTGCAAAAGACAGAGGGGGGAAAAAATCTCGAGTAAAAAATACACACATGTCCTCTCCTGGAAGTCAAATATCTCTGAACTGGAAACAGATAAAATATGTGATGCAGCAGACATCCTGCTTTCCTCTCACCTTCTACTTTCCATAATCCCAACAAACTGCATGTAAGAGCAGTCAGAGGAGAGCTAAGCAGAGCTGGCACCTGCACACCTGGAAAAGAAAGTTTAACTGGTAAAGCTGCAGTCCAGCTTGTGCATCTCTGACTGGCTATAAAATAAACTTATCCTTTATCTGATAGATCTGAATGGAAAGCGTTCCCAGTGCCTTCCTTGGGGGACAAGGGTTCTTTGGTGTACACAGGTAACACCTGCTATGCTGTCTGCCATGAATGAATACATTATGTCCATGGCAAAGAAGTAACACAAAAAGTCCTCTGGGTATACTTTGTCTCTGGACACATTCAAAAGTTTTGCACAAGCAAGGATTGAGATGAGGCTGGTAAATCCATCACCATTTGCACTCAGTCTTGCCTGGTTATCAGTGTCCTTGCAGACTCTTTTTGTTCCTTGGAGTATGAAATGACCACGTGCCTTCTGCCCTTTCATGTGCCTTGAATTCCCTTTCTTTACACTTCCCTGCCTTATACTTTTTTCTGTATAAATGGGCATCACATCATAAGGACACAACATCAAAAACCTCCCAAAGCTGTCTGGATTTCCACTGCAGAGATAGATGATTACACTTCTGTTCACAACAGGGGCACTGCCATGTTCCCACCATTTAACCACTTTGTAAACCCCCAAGTTACAACTATTAAATTGCAAAGAGCACCAGCAGTGCAGCTGGGGCTCAGGTGATGGATGACAGACATGGAAAAGCAGAGTTTAAGCCCTCATTCCCCTCAGGAGCAGCAGGTGGCCCAGAGCTCTCCCCTGTTTTCTTAAACCTCATCAGCACCATCATCCTGTGTGAGGATGATCTTTCAGGCCTGAACCCCTAATCTGGAACTTTTCCCATCTTCCAGAGCTACTCCTTTGACAAGGCAAAAGCTATTAAATCTTATTTTCCATGGAGAATGAGACCTTCTACATGCTAATTTACCCTTGTGTGGGTCCCCAGTATCAAACCAAAGCCAAAATGTAAAATGGGGCAAGGAAACTGTGGCATGGATCACCCTGTGACTCAAACCAGTACAGGAATATGCTGAGTGTGTTACACTAATCATACAGCAGAAATCTTGGCAGATAAGACAAGAAAATCAATTGTAATTTCTTTGGCTGTTTTCTCATATATTCTCCACTTGTTAGCAGACATTTTTTTTAAGAGAGTGGTCAATGAATATTTAATGCTGGGACGCACTACCAATTTTATCTGCCAGCTAATAAAGAAGCTGCTTGGTCATGGGTGTAAGAGGAGAGGTCTATTTTAGCCTCTGTGGCTGGCTGGCTGTAATAAGAAGGATGACAATTTTAAATTGGGAGATTAATGGATAATTTGGAATCACTGTCATTCTGACACAGCCAGTGACCTTTTCAAATTGACAGATAGCTCCATTTCACCCCAACCAGCTAGAACAAGAGATTGTTTTAAACAATTGGACCTAAATGCCAGGCTTAAAGGAGGCCAGGCATAGGAATGTGGCAGGCAGCTTATAAGTAAAATAGGCCTGCCACAGATTAATAGAATAGTTAGGAGGGCCATCCATCCAGCAGTTCCAATTCTCAGTTTTTAGCTACTGCAGCATTAGCAAGGTAAAAGGCACTGATGTCAGAAAGAAGAATGCTCAGTATTATCTTTTCCAGCAAGGAAAACAGTACAGCTGAAACATTGAACCTTCTAGGGTCAGTCCAAAATTAGATTGTGAAAAGATATGAAATAGGTGAAAGGAAACTTCTGCAGACATCTGTACCCATCCTGTGATATTGGCAGCATTGCTTCAGCAGTAACACACAGAGCCATAAATCACTTGGGAGAAAAATAAAATAAAAAAGAAACACAAAAACTCATTTCCTGCTAGAGCCAAGTTTTGCTCAAGAGTCCTGAAATAATGGACATTAAAAGTAAGTTATTGCTAACCACAGAAAAACTATTTTATGCAAAGCTGTGAGAGCTGTCTCTTTGTGTGTTCTCTCCAGGAATCTTTCACAGTTTGATTCCCAGTGTAAGGGACTCACGAGTTTGTAAGGGAAGTCATGTTTATAAACAAGGAAGTGAGCTGTCCCTGCACAAACTTGACATGCCATTGTGCAGTTAAATACACAACATGAGAAGAAATGGATTCAAAGGGGTACTCCCACATTAATTTAGAATTCTATTTTTTAAACTGATGCTGCACATAAGGCTTTGTTTTTACTTGCAGAGGTTTGCTAGATGTGGATTAGCATTTCTGTCCAGTGACAGATCAGTTGTCACACACTGTCATATACTCATTTTTTTAGGAAGATGAATGGGGTAGCACTTCAGGCCAGCAGCCCACCTTCCCAGTGATCACTGCTGGGAGATCCACATTCCCAAATGTCTCCACACTCTTACCCTTATTGTCACAAATAGTTTCTGGGCAGTTCTTTTAAAACACTGACAACTACTGGGCCATTTTCTAGACGCAGAATATGTCACCAAACACTGCTCATGGGGCAAACTGAAAGCGTTGGAAACAAGATGGGGATGTTGCAAGGAAATACTCTCAGTTTCCAGGAGATGGAAAAGCACGTGTGAGGCAAATGCATGTCACCAGCCATAGTAATGAAAGGTCCCCCAGGAACTCCCAAAGTCAGCAGTGGTCATCATCTATTCCAGCTCATTCCAGCTCCTGTCCCCAAATCAGGACCCAAGTCCCAAATGCAGCACAAGATACAACTCAGGATGCCCTGCAGATGAGTGTGCACCCCAATAATCCTTGGGTCCAAATAAACCTTATTTGGTTCAGTGGCATGGCTGAGCTGAGGTCTTGGAGGTAGGAGCATATTTTAGATTCTCTGGCAATTAAGGAAGACAGTTCTTGAGAGATTCTCCTTGCTGCTGCTGGCCTCTGGGAGTGACAGACACTGTGAACACTCCAAGTGTTAAAGCAGAACAGACTGCTCCATTGGGAAGGGGCTGGCAATGATCACACCTTGTCCAGCTGCCTGATCACTCCAGGGCTCACCAAAAGCTGAAACTTGTTATTAAAGGCACTGTGCAAATGCCTCCTAAACACTGACAGGTGTGGGGCATTGAGCACCTCTCCAGGAAGCCTGTTCCTGGATCTGACCCCAGTCTCCAGGAAAGAAATGATTCCTGGTGCCCAGTTGGAGCCATTCCCACGTGTCCTGCCGCTGGATCTCAGGAGGAAGAGCTCAGCACCTCCCTCTCCACTTCCTCAGGAGCCCTTGGAGAGCAGTGAGGTTGCCTCCTTCCCACAGACTGCTCACAGCCCCCAGTCTGCACCTGTGGCCAGCATTACTCTGCCCTGCACAGGAAATAAGCTAAGTGATCATAATAAGGCAATAAATCACCCAAACCTTCCTGACAGGAAAAAAAATGCCAGCAAACTTGCAATGAGATAAGCACCTGCTTTTCCCAAAAATCTTCAAAAGCTGAAAATGTACTTATGAAATACACATAGCAGGTTCTTAATTAGCTATATAACATTTCACCTGGATCAACTGTAATATTTATTATGTTTAGTCAAAGTGATGCACAAGAAATTCTGCTATTAAACATGACAAATCCACTTCCATTATCCATTATTTGTGAGCACACTGAGAAATACCAGCTAACAGACTAAAATTCTTGAATTTTTTCTGACCTATCATGGTATTTTCAAATTTCAGCATGATTTCAGGGCGTAGCAAATGTTTCATAGACAAATAGGGGAGTATGGGGTAAATTCATCACCACACTGTGATAAATGAGTTACACATTCAATATGCACTAAATCTTGTAGGTAAGCTAGGGATGAGTAAGTGCAGGGATTGTTATGGATAACAGAAATCAGGAGATTCCAAATGTTTGACAAAGTGACAAGCTCTGTAGCACACAGAGGAGTGATCAGGAAGTTACACTGGAACTGAATCATGCTAGGTCTCAGAACAGGATGAAATATCCCACAGAAAGCACCCTGAGCCAAAGATTTTGGCATTTCCACTGCCAGAACTAAAGAGAAACCACTGTTTTCTGCCAGAGCCCATCCTGCCTGCACACCTGGAAACAGAATGGACACAACAAAGGGCTGAAGCAGAGCAACCAAGCTGACCATTTCAATGTTTCAAGACATGTTCTTAAATGACACTTTTCAGCAAATGCAAGACAGGTAATTCTGAAATTGGAAACAGTTGAAACTTATGATTTTCTTTTTACCCCTCAACTAAAAGCAGGAAAATATCTTCAAATTTATAGTGCAAAACCAAAGAGGTGCATTTGTGACACTCCAATGCTGTGCCACTAAGAGCATTTATTCAAAGTCATACAACTAGAAAATGGGCCACTGTAGCCAAATTGCTTATTTTAAAAATAGAGTGGTTTGAAGATAGCTGTCTGCTAGTAGATTACAAAATTACAACTTTGATTTTATATTAGCAAGACGGGAAGGTCTGCACTTTGCTGTTTCTGTGACACATTAGAGCATTTGTGCAATTTCAACTGAACTAATCTGGCACCCCATTTACATCAAAACTTTGCATGAGAGCTCTATAGCATAAAAAGACCTCAGTTTGTGATGACTCTTTCATTTGATGGCCTCTGAAAATAACCCTGTCTCAAGTAGACTGGATTACTTTGCAAGTTTCATTTTCTCTTGTTATCAAAATACCAAAACAGATTTTGAAAAGGAAAAACTGGAACTAATCCCCCAGGCCAATAAATAAATAAATAAATAAATAAATAGATAAATAAATAAATAAAGGTTCCACTTTATTTACAAAAGAAAAATGAAAAAGTAAAAAGAGAACAAACAAAAATCCCCCAATCCACACAAACAGAAGAAACCAAAGCAAACCACCCCAAATAGAGAATTCTGGTAATGATCTTTGGTATCTACCAGGCTCCATCCCCGCCCAGTGCTAAAGCACAGGGCAATTGTGTCACTGAGAGCAACTGCTCACAAACCCAAATCCCTGCTCACAGGCTTCAAACCCTGAGTCTTTGAAGGTCACAGAATTGTTATTAGAGAATTATTTGATTTTGCTTTGGTAAGGTCTTATCACAAACTCAACATTTATTACTTTTTTTTTTTTCCTCCTGCTTCACATGAACCTCACAGATCAATTGATCTGAGGTGTGAAACAAACTCATGCCTTTTAAATCAGGATAATTTCCTCCACTTTCCCATTGCCACACCTTAGTGACCCAGACCTATTATACATTTTGCAAAACCACTGCCTAGAATTTGAAATTGGGCCTCCAAAATTAGAGGAAGCTTGAATATTTTGGCTTTTGCCTAATTCTGTCACCAGGATATCTATCACCTATTTGTCACCAGGATAAAGGAAAGCCAGCACATAATAAAATTAGCTCCTGCCAAATTTAACAGCTCCTATGAAAGCAGCACTACATAAACTCACCTTACAGTGGGTTAATTCTGTACTACAACTCCTCAAGTGACACACTCAAACTGGGCTGTTGGATGTGACAGTTTTACTTTCAAGAGCTGTGTTAAAGTGCAAGATCTCCTCTCCAGAATTCCACAGATAAAAGGCATCATCTTCTCTTTCCTTGACATAAAGAAAATTACAGGTGAAATCTATCACCTGCTGCTAATCAAGCAGGGGCTTCCATACCCTTGACACACCTTTGCTTTGTGAATACAATTCCTGAGACAGTAAAAAAACCTGTTAAATACCCTATTAAAGTAATGGAGTTAGATGCAGAATTAATTCCACTGAAAAAGCACCTAGGAAATTCTATATGTAAATATTAAAGTATAGCAGCATCTTTAAAAGATATGAAACAAGAGAGTAAAAATGAATTTTTGGCTTTTTGGTAGTTTTTGAAAGCAGAAAACAATGAGAATAGTTTCAGATTTCCCTTTTCATAGAAGGTCACTGCATTCTAACTGAACCCAATCAGTTACCATCCCAAGGGAAGGCACTCCAGGATTTACTCATTTTTAATGGGAGTTCAGTAGTGAAGTGTAGCAAAACAGCTTAATGAGTAGGAGAGTAACTCACTAAATCTTAAAAGCATAATAAAATGTTTTACTAGAGAATTAAAAAAATTATACTATTTTATTTGCAAGAAAGAACAACGACAAAAAAAACCTCCCAAAATATTAAAGGTGTTTCAAAATATGTTTTTTCTTTAGATAGTTAATGGATATTTTTATTGCCATGCTGAATATAAACTCTCTAGATAAATCCAACTCCATGTTCAGTTATGTATTAATCAAAGACAAAATTCCTTAACTAGAAATCACAAAAAGGAAAGTTTTTCAGCACTTCTGTACGGTATTTTAGCCTAATATTCCAAAATTAGCTCTTTTTCTACATGGCAAAATCACTGTCTATTTAGAATTAAATATAAGCACTAAATTAATGACAAGGGCTTAACTGCCTCAGACATTGTAATATTTGGTGTAAACGTTGGCCCTCAGACACAGCAAGCAAGGACAAAGCTCTGGAAAGCAACTGAAAATCTCCCTCTCACTTTGAAAGGTGAATTAGGCAGTAATAAACTGCCATAAAACTTTCATGAGGTTCACTGGCCATTTTCCAGAGGGAAGCTAGGGTAATATCCTCAGTAAAACAGTGTAGTAAAATGGAGAAGTCCAAGGAAGAGGAGTTCTTTTAAAATGCTACTACTCCCTCTGTAATTTTAGATATTAGCAAGGCTAATGCACCTTTTTCTTGCTGAAAACCCAGGCCTGACAGTCAGCCCATCCCCAAGGATTTATGTTCACAAGTGGCTCAGTGACAGAATTTTTCCTTTTGTATGGAAACTTCTCATTCACCTCCTGAATAAACCCAGAGCACAGCAGCTCAAACCTAGAGAATTCCTCTAATCCCAGAGGGACCAACTCACTCCCCTAAAGGCTCTTCTTCCCTGGGAGAGGAGGAGCATGTCCTGCTTGGGACAAGCTGCTTTTTTGGGAAGGCAATAATGGGAATCCAGCTGAGCACCAGTAAATTCATACCCATTTCCCCACATCATCACAGGCTTCATGTAACAACTCTGCTTTACCAGCAAAAACTTGCAGAGATGATAAAAAATTAGAACTTTACAAAAACTCTTCATTAAGAACAAGCAACACCTCCCTGTCCCTCTCTAAATAAGCTGTGTTTCCATGTGGAATCCAGAAAAGCAGAAAAATCCCTCAGCATTTTTAACTGGAGTCCTCAAGTGCTCCAGGGTCACCTCCCAGCCAGGCTGAGCTGCTTTGTGTTCCAGTGGTTGGAGCAGCAACCTGCACCAAGCCAGAAGCACATCAGATCTTAATTTCAGCTGGCATTCTGCAACTTTGAGAAGTCATTTGACCTCTTCATGCCTCACAGCAGGGCTTGAAAGGTCCGTGGGAAGGCAGCATTTCCGTGTAAATCAGCACCTCACAAACAGTGCTTCCAGTGCCCATTAGGACTTGTTCAATTCCCTGAGAGGTTACCCTGCTGGCAATGGGCTGTGGACACTCTAAAACCAAGGTGCAGGATTCCACATTCTACCACAGCCATTTAAAAAAATCCCTCAGACTGCACAGATTTATTAGCTGCAGTTAAATGAATTATGATCTCATCAGTTTTGTACAGCTGCAAAGTAAGTTCAGAGTTTTCAATCAAAGCTATGCCCATGCCATCACACAACACAATTCCTGCTGAAGTGAACAGGTTATACTCTCAAAATCCACCTCACTTTGTCCATATCATATTTTGTTCATGAGACAGGTATTTTGGTAGTCCTAGGAGACTTTAGTCTCTCTTTATTCTCCAGTGGAACTCCTCCTAAGGCAATTCCAGAAATATTCATCTTCTTGACCATTAGGGAGAATGCATCTAGCAAAAAGGGATAGAAAGATGTCAAAATTATATTGAGGGGAATAAATTACAACCATTTTAAGTTTTATTGCATCTAAAAGTTCTTCAGCTATGTGGAAAATGAATTGACAGAGAAATAAGGCAGTCTACTAGGAAGCAAAGATGAAGTTAGTAAAGGCCAAACCAAATTGGGCTCAATTGCTGTGTGCCCTTTTGCAATGGATAATAATAGTCTTGATGGTATGTGGGAACCCAATTTAACATTTCCTGCTAAAAGGCTTCCTACAATTCATAGAAACAAAGGAGACAGGCAGTTTTATGATTTTTATTGGAATGGAGTTTGCAGCACAAAATTTCTCCCCAGATGGAATGGAAACAGGATGGGCATATACCTCAAATTGCTGGAACATGCACCAAATCCAACCTCTAAAAATGTAACCAAGGGCCAGTTTAGAAATTTTAATATAGAAAGGTAAAAAAACCCCATAAAACAAACAAACCAACCAGCAAAAAAACAAGACACCAAACAGTCATCAATCCAAAGATGCCAAGAGGTGAGCACAGGAATGGCTTTATGGTTTGGCCTTTATATTCCTGACTGAGCTGCTGATCTCCTTCTCTGCCTGCCCCAGAGGCACCAGCAGAGCCACCTGACTGTGCTGCAGTGTGAGAACACTACAAAATCTGAGTTTATTAATCAAAAGCTACTACTTAGCAAACCAGGCACCTCTGCACAGCACAGATTACTCTGCTTTAGCAATACCATCCATAAAATCAAGATGGGTATGCTTAATCAAATATATAAATACATTTAGAGTCTACAGTCACCTTGTAATCTAACCTTAAGAGAGCCAAACAATTAATAAACTCCATTATAAAACCCTAACAATATACTGAACAAAACAGAATGCATCAGCTTCTAATAAAATATACTTCCATGTTTTTATTGTCAGATCTAGTTGCAGCAGATACCATATTCATTAGAAAAGGAACAAATCTGAAAGAAATCACAGTCATCCCCGTTATTTTTAAAGTACTTTTATTTTTATTACAGGACTTGCAGCTTATTGGAGGAGGTCAGGAAATATATTACCTCTGACAAGGTATTCACTATTTCCTTGCTGCCTTAGTTCTAATTATCAGCTGAAGAATTTGGGCTAAATTTAGTATAATTATGCCCACTAGAGAATTCTCTCCTCTGACTCATGAGAGATGCCTGCACTCATTCCACTCTTTTTGCAAACATAAGTCCAAAAATAGACCAAAATACACTGAGACTTTTGCCCCAGGAGCCTCATGCCACACTAATGAAATCAATGAGAAATTCACCACTAACTTCAAACAAATGTAAGATCAAGCACAAAATTATCTTCTAAGATTTCATACTTATTTAGAACCTTGTAGAAGATCTGAAATTGTTTTAAAACCTTTAATAAATTAAGCTCTACATAATTTTGTGAACTTGGGCATACCCCATCTGAGCAATAAGCAAGCAAAAGAATTTTAAAAGTGGTTTTCACATGCAGCTACTAAATCTGCACCTGATTGTGCACAAGACTGCTGAACAACACGAACTTCACTTTTAGCAGTACTACAAGACAACTGGGACAAAGTGGTTTTCCAAAAGATCAGGCCCCAATTTTCCAAACTGTGGCCTCTGTAACTTCATGCCAACACAGAAATTTAATAAAAAAAAAAAAAATCAATAGTCACACTTGGAAATGCAATTGTTTTCAACTTTACCGAATCCTGCCCAAAAATATTTATGGCAGAGGTCAGTCATGGCAGTGATTGGACTCTCTGTACAGGTCATTTTTCCTTCTGCTACAATAGAATTCTTTCTTGTTGCTTTGCATTATGGCACAGTCAGGACTGCTTGGTTTTGTGGGGGTTTTCCTCCCCTAAGGTCACCTGTCTGTTCTTGAGCCAACCTTCATGGCCCTGTCATGGTTTGGGGTCTTTCTGTACATTCTCTTGCTAACAAGATTCAGTTCATTGTCTCATGAAATAGCATTTGACACCCACTTTCATAAGCCCAAACTAGAACATTTAGTAGCAGATATTATCCATGATGTCCTGTTTTATCTCTTGTTAACTATTGCCCCCAATAATTTAGTAGAAAAGTCTAATTATAGACTCAAAAGTCTTGGTAAAATAGACCATGATCCAATTCCTTCTACCACAATAAAAGTTTTCCACCTAATCTCTACAGCATTTGTAGAGATCTTGTAGACAAGAATTGAGGCAGAAACCATAGCTGAAGTGAATGAAATGAATCACCCTCAAGCTGAGGCAATTGCTACAGAGAGATTTGCTAACAGGTTCCAGACTCTGAGGACAGATTTTGGAGTCTGGGACATATGTTACAGGGCTAAGATGAGAAAAAAAAATTACAGGTATTTGCTAAGCTGCTGCTTGCTCCCAATTTACTTTTTCATAGCTCAATGACTGCTCATTTTCAGAGTAGAGTAAAGATACCTGGATGTTACTAATGCCCATGATGCCAATATCAAATTTGGTGTTTAAGCTTTTATTCAACACTTTGCAATCCTCAGAAGACTTAGGTAAAACCCTTCCAGATCACCTTCAGGAATAAACCTTCATTTTGGGCCCTAAAAATACATGGCATCTGGCTATAAAAAGAGCAAGGAGAGCCCCAGAAGGCTTAGAACCATCAGGGGGAGTTTGTGAAAAGGGACTGGATGCTGGGCCCAGAGCAAGGTCACACCAGCACATTGCTGCAGATCAGAGCTGCAGCTCAAAGGGGCCCTGGCAAACAGGAGAAAGGAGCTGAGCAGCATCACACACTTCAGCAGAGCCAAATAAAAAATGCTGAACTTCAGACATAACCCCAGGCAGTGCCACAGGTTTGGGATGGGCTGGTGAGGTAACAGCAGGGCAGAAAAGGTCATGGGAGACTATTCTGTTATCAACACCTACATACATACAAATCCCAAAATACTTCCTCCATAAAACATCAAATTCTTTTTTTTCTTTAATGAAGCAGTGTCATGTTTAGCAGACAGTGAGTAGGTGGCCAGGTAATTGTGTGAAGAAAAGGTTTCAGAAGCAAACAAGATTTTGTTGGTGATAAATGTCACCTAAAATCAGCACTATCCCATAGAAATTTTTCTATTCAATGTAAAACTAATAGGAGGGTCTAGCTTTTACTTACCTTTAGGAATTTCTTATCTACAGCTCCTGGACAATATTCCCAACAAGACAAGAAATATCCTGCCTCAGAAAGTGAAGCAGGCCTTCCTGACACTGAAACCTTGTGCACTGTTTGCACTGATAACCCACTCTGGCAGCCTTTCTTTGCCATCTCCCTGTTAAAAAAATAACAGAACAGGAAATGTTCTTGCAACTTTCCCACAACAATGACTGGAACATCTCAGAGCTGCAATCTCCAGATGGGGAAGAACAGGGGAATCAAAACAAACCAAAAACCCCAATTTCATTCAACTCTTTTTTTTTTTTTAACTACTTCAGGAAGAACTAGAACAGGATCATCACACGAAAGGTAATTTCAAATGAAGAATAGTGAACTACTGTTGGAATTAACAGGAAACTTGGGTGCACATGCATATTTGGCATCTTCCACCTGTTTTACTGAGGGAAAAGAGAAGGCTGATATTCCAGCCTGTGCAGAAGAGTGCATACTCCAGTGGCCAGAGCCTAAACAACTATTACCTGATGACCCAACATAAAAACCATTACCATATTTGGATAAATGGACAAAAATTCAATGTCACACTCTTAAATTACAACATGTGTATCAGATTAACATCTGAATATGATTAAACAGAGCTAGAGTGCAGAGAGTTAACCTGTGGCAGCTCAAGAAATAATCAGGTCCACTACAATTATACTACTCAGATATCATCTACTGGAAATAAACCTGCATAATTTAGCAGCTGTGTGTTTTGAAGGTATCCCTTCCTACACCATTTGTGCAACCATAAATTCAAGTAACCATTCTGAACATACACACTACGATGGGAATATGTGAAGGACAGCAGAATCAAATTCAGAATAAATAAACCAGCTTAGAGTGCCTGTTAACTTGAACATCTCGGTTCATCAGAGCAAAAAGTGTGATCAGCTTTCACTCCAAGAGATGTCCACAATGTTTCAGTGCAAAAAGAGCTGGGGCAGTTAAGACTCACTAAAAATAGTCAACATTAATTCACATGCACATTAATTCAGGAGGTGAGAACACCAGACTTAGGTTAAAATATTTTTGCTGCAGTGTAGGGGAAAGGATGTGCTCATTCCACAGGCAGAAACATTGCTGCCCTGTTCTGTAGGGGCAGAAGGGCCCTTTTATACTTTTATCCTAAAGGCAAGGGGCCTTTTATCCTTTTATTAATAGGGAACACAAGAAATACTAAAGGACCTGGCCTTTTTGCCTTCTGTGCACAGCTAATCCTAGACCTCTGCTTTGGATCAACTTGTCTGAGCTCACAGGATGGCCCACAGGACTTGTCCAAATTGCTTTTTGTTTAAATTTACACAAATAGGTAGATTCTGCACTTTAGAGCTGCCAGAAATTAATATTACATCAAAAATTTTAAGATCTATTAATTGACTATGATTCTTTTAAAATTGTATGTAAAAGAAGTCTCAGCCTAAGTGCAATTCATGTTATTATGAATTAGCTAAATTCAGCACTGCTGATGAAGCTTCAAGGTATTTGTTAGAGGAGAAGCAAACTTCTATTTTTTGTGAAAAGCACTTTTTTCAAATGATCCCTGCCAACCTGTGTAACATTTCAGGTCATTTGCCAGCAGGGAGTACAGACTTGAGGAAAACAGCAGTCGTGTGTCGGGGCAGGTCTGCCCCTGAGTAAATCAGTAAGAATTGAAAAAAAACCCCACCCACTTTACAGTAAAGTGCATTGGATAGCAGGGCAGCTTTTCAGCAATTTTCTCTATGTGTTTGCACCTATAAAAACCTAAAAACTGCCTGCAAAACTACAGTGAGGGCTGACAGGTGTGGAAAAGATAAGCTGTGTGATGGGGGGCGTTCCCCAAAACTGTGGGGAGTCAACCGAGTAACATTACTCACACTGATATGGTTACACAGCCTTCTCCTTTATTTGCTTAAAATGGCAGGTTATATAGGTTTCAATATTGTTTATATTTCCAGGTATCTCCTTATTGGTGTACAGCATAGAAAGAATGTAAACAAAGATTTCCCACCTGCACCTTTAAGGTGGTGAAGGTACTAAATCCTACTTCTACATCTATTACACACACACTATCTGCTTTATTCTTCTGCATACCTTAAGCTAATTTCTAACTGCACCACAAACTTTGTTCTTCACTGGGCTGGGTTGCCCAAGTAGTTCAGAAGCAAATCATGTCCTTGCTCCTTCAGAAATTCAGCTACAGCTGTGCTTTGTGATGGAGAGTCTCTCTCTGCCCAGCACAGAATAGGAATTTGGTACCATGGACCTGTGCATGGCAGCTCTGGCTGCAGCTGCAGGACTGGAGGGATTATCCTCCCTATGCCACTCAACACATCCCTCATTAAATCAGACATTCTCCTCTTTTATTTCTCCTGGTATGTCATGTCTTTAGTTAGGAGCCCGTGTCATGGTGCTCCTAGGCCTTCAGTGACCTGCTACAGCACAAACACACTCACCTTCCATTCTTTGCAAGGTTACCTTCAGTTACTTTTCAGCTCTTTACAGCAGGTAAAGTGTGACAAGTGATCACCACCTGCCCACCAGGCAGTACCAACCAGCTCACACAGTGTGTCCTCACCAGAGTGCTGAGGCACTTTGGTGCACTTGTGTGCTTAACTTTCTATTTTCAGTGTCGGATCAGGATGAGAATTTCAGGTCTACTGAATAATGGGATCTGTGGGATATATCCTTGAAATAGCTCTCACATTGATTTCTCAGCAGAGAAAATATCCTTCCATTCAAGAAAGTCCCAGCAGATAAGAAGGCAGCTCCCCACTTCTCCCAGCACCATACTCTGAGAATAGTATATAAAAATTCATTACTGCAACTTTACTCTGATTCTTTCACTCCAGAGGCAAAGCCTTAACCATGCACTGAAGTCAGCCTTGTCCTTTAAGTCTTCCTGCAAAGATTTACTGGATTATTTTTTTCATTCTGTCCCACTCCTGTCAATATATCAGAATTCAGCAAAATAGTGCATGTGACATATCAAACCATCTCCTTCCAGTTAAGGATTAGATGTCCTTGAAGTCTTGTATTTTTTATGGCTGGACATATATCATGTTCCAGTTGTGCCAGATGAAATTCTACATAAACATATAGAAGATTGATTGAGATCCAGCACTAACAAAGTCCAAAAGAACACAAAAATTATCTCTGTATTTGGATGGAAACAAATTCTAGGGACTTGGACTGTCCTTCCTGGTTAAGCTCAGGTATCTCATGTTTCCTTAACAAACATATAAGGGAATTTCTTATTCCCTTTACAAATACATGTATTTTAGCCCACTTAACCACACATCAGGGTAATAACCTCATCTCAAGCTTTTTTGAATAGGAAATTCAAGTGTTCTTCATATTAGAGGAATGCTTTTGCCTCTCTAATTTCCTATTTGCCAAGGATCATGCTCACCAGAGCAACTTCCCATTAATTTTGAAGCCTCAAAGATATCTTGAGGATTTTCACTACTTCAAATAGTAGGTTCAGAGAATCAAATGGACATAAAACTCAAAAAAATTAATATTACAGAACTGACTGTTGGTCAAACTCTGACTAAGAGCAACATGGTACAATATAAATTAACCCAGGTAACCTGTTACAATTCCAGACTGTTCACCTGTATTTGGGCAGGGTGAAATAATTAAGCTTTCTACATTCCTCTGAACTCAGTTACCTACAGGATCTTTGCTTTCACATTTTTGCACATGCAGCTGGCAGAAATCTCTCTCCCATTTGCAAACTGGAAACTAAGCCTGCAGCACTTCAGCTTGCCTTCTGCCATATGTTCCAGTTTCACGAGTTTGGTCTTCTATTTGCAGAGTCAGAGTGTGGGGTTTGCTATTCTTAGCATTTCTGCCTGATGAAAAGCTTGTTTTCTGGTGACTTACAGCAGAGAGATCACAAAAGCTCCAACACTCAGGTGCCAAGCTCTGCAGCATGCACTTCTCCTCTGATGGTTTTTAGCTTTTACTGCTCCAAAGCACAGCTCAGGCTGCAAGAGCACACGCTGTACTGATCCACAGCTTCCCATGTGCACTGAAATGGGCTTTCTTCTCCCTGGCAACAATAAATAATCTAATAAAAAAGACACTGCATCTTATAAACAGATTGTTATTCCTTTGCAGACCTCTCCAAGGGCCAGCAAACTTTGACCCAGCAGTTTGACTTCTCCAGGCATATCAGATTTAAAAAGAACACACCCAGCACCTCGATGAAAATATCTATGCCTTGCTTACACAAACCACAATGCCACCTCAGCTGTTTCAGAGCCCTCTGAACCTCAAGTCCAAATCCAAATGAGAATATAAATGTTCTGAGGTGGCAGTGCCAGGGTGACCAGGGGCAACTTTAACTAAGGTCACAGTGTGGTTGCCAACAGGGAAACAGGAGGTATTTATACATTTTAAAGCAGCCACAACAGCTTTAATTGATCCCACGGAGGAATCGATTGCTCACCGTCCCTCTCAGTGCAAGAGAAGGGGGGCATCAAATGAAGCTGCACATTACAAGTTAAAACAACCAAGAAAAGGACATTCAGGCAGCATGCAATTGGTCTTAGATAAAAATTATGTTAGTCCATCCTATGTCAACCACTCAGTTGTGGGCTCTCATCTAATTGTACTCATGCAAGACCATTAAGTTAATTAAGTTTAGAAGACCAAAAGCATCTCAGTTCCAGATGAATCTGATGAATCTACACAGAAATATCTTTGGGAACCAGCCTTTTATTCATGGGGATGATTCTCCTTGGCCAGGGCAGGATCATTCTTCAAAGTATGAATCCCTATCTACTTCTCAATATTTTCTTCTTTGATAAAACAAAATATTCATAAACTGCACTTAGATACTGTAACTCATGACCCAGTGATGTTAGTTACTTTTTCAACTTCTGAGACTTTCTAAGGCAGTAATTTCCAGCTTCCTCATCCCATTTGCTTTGATTAGTTAGACCTGGAATTTAGGAGCAGAGCTCATAATCTCTCCCCGTTCTGTGCCTCAGAGAGGTCTGGTATTTTCCTGTTATATGGCACTGTGCCCCTTTAAAACAGAACTGCTCAGAACTGCCAAGTTCCCTTTTCACAGAACAAATTCAGCTCCAAAATTCTGTCCTCCATCAGACCCAGCTCTAACATCACTGATTATAGGTTTCTCTTCTCCTCTCCTCCCTCCTGCTATTGAAAGTATGTTTCAGATTAATTTCCCTACACAGGTATTTGCTGTAGAATTAAAAACAAATTAAGCATTTAATCCCAAATTTCTAAGCACTGGAGACCTTTCCAAACAATTTGGTAGGAAAGTACATTTGGAATAAGAAAGAGGCTGCTTGCATTTCACTTCAGATTACCATTTGCCACTTTGGATTAATTTTGCAGTCCACTTCATCAACGTGCTCTGCAGTTGCCAAACACACCCACACAATTGTTACTCCATAGAATGAAAATCCAGCTGCACACACAAGGACCCAGGTGCCAAGACATATTTAGAAGGATAGAAACTACTGGAACTGATGGAGTTGCACACTTAAATACTGCAATGGAACTGGGGTCAAATTTTAGACACGAATTAAGACAATGCTGAATCTAAGACCGCTCAAGAGGAAAGTTCTTCATGGTCTTGGCTCCACTGCCACTGTTGTGACCTCTTGGATGCTGTCAGTGCTGGAGAATGTCAGATAAGACTCATTACAGAGCAAGCTGCATGAAATTCAGTGACCTCTGGCACCAAGTGGATCAGACTAGACAATCTGATTATGCCTTCTGTGAGCCCCCTAAGAGCCATGGATTAGATCCCCCAATGAAAAAGGCTTGGCAGGGCCCCCCACTGCTCTTAGAGCAGAGGTCTTGCCATCAGCATTTCCAGACAGAAATCAAAGTCAACCTCTCAGTCACCTCCCTTAAAGTTGACAATATTATTTTTTCTCTCAAGCAGTAAGAACCAGAAAGCAGCTTGGAATTTCTGTTTTTTCAATAAATCTGCTGGAAGCACTAAGTGGAGAAGCTGGGAATTTATGACTTGGAATTTAGACATGAATCAGCAAAGATGGGATACTCCACTTGGCAGAGTGCCTTTGAATTAGAGGAAACTGTAAAAGGAGCAATTCTCGTAGTTCAAGCTCTTGAGGTTTGTGCCCTAATTCTCCACAGATACACACACATGGTGCTTCTCAATGAATAGATGGTGCTAGTGATTCTTGTCTCTCCCATCATTAAGTTTTATCCATCAAAAGCACAATTTTCTCCATGCAGACCTATTTTTATTGTAAATAATATAAAAGAGTAACTTAGAAAAGAAAAATGGTGGATTGACATTAACTGTGTTTAGCAAAGGACTACATAGATATGATTTCAGGTACATGCAAAGCAGAAGGATGGATCAGAGCATAAAAATGCCCAAAGGACAAAGAAGTAGGAAAGATCCACAGAGCAGAAGCTGTGAATTGTGACAACTGCTTGGTTTTAAAAATACTTATAAAAAAACTGCCTGCATTTTCTAGCATCCTCTAAATATTAAAGTTCAGCAAAAACAAAGCCTGTATATCTGCAAGACAGAGGAGTAGTCCTGTTCTACATAGATTTACTCTTTTTCAAGAAAAAAAAAAAAAAAAAAAAAAAAAAAGAGGAAGCTGGTAAAGTCTGAGCTACTTGACAACGACAGATCCAGCTCTGCACATGGACTGGTCACAGTCAACACAGTCAACAGTTTTGCAGACAACAACAGATACCAGGGTCCCTTAGATCCCACTTTAGCCTGCTTACAAGGGTTTTGTGGTCAAATTACCTATTTCTCTGGCTTGGCAATTCTAAGATTGGGTATCCAGTTAACAGTGCAAACAGAAACATAATGAGGCACCCCATTGCATGGCAGGCCAGGTAAAGTGCTACATTTATTTCTCCTCCAATCTAAATGTGCATGAATAGTCATTTGATTTTTGGGAGCAAAAGAGAAAAAGGAAAATTGTCCTAACCAGATGGATAAGCCTGGCTGGCTGTGGCTGTGCTGGAACACTTTGCCAAGTGCCACCAGGTGCCAGCCACACTGATGCTCTCAGTGAGTCACCACAAGCCAGACATTCTCAAGAAGAAGCTGTCCTGTGATCAACAGCAGAATTTATCCAAGAATTTGTACAAGTCCAGCTGTGCCCCTGTTCTGTCAGGGTCACCATTAGTTGTAGCTGGGCTCTATTTGTTGTAAAGGGGGAACAAACATTTGTTATATGGGGAGGCCATTTAGCACTTTGTGCCAGGAATGGCATGAGATTCCATGGTCCAGAAGGTGAGAGAACAAGCCTTTATTCCACCCAGAGCTTTATTCTAAGAGCCCCATTCTAAGAAAAGCCCCTGTGTAGAAATCCAACAAGCTTTTATCACCAGCCTGGCCAGGTTAGAGAGAACATCCTGAAGGACAAGCTATTGTAAATAACAGGTACAAAGCAAGATAATAATATAGTCTGTAATTCTGTCCTCTATGTCTCCTAGGCCAGTTATCTCAGTTCTTTCTACAGAAGAACTGAGAGCAGCCACATGACCCCAGGTTCTTGCTGTGGAAGCTCAGACTACACATCCTAGCCCTAGGAATACTAACCCCAGGAATCCCACCAGGCCCCTGAACACAGGACCAACAGAACTGCTCTGGTTTGCTGCTGCTTGAAGTCTCCATCTCCACTGGGATTGTTGTTCTAAGAGATGCTTCTAGTTGGCAACCAGGCCCAATGGTCCTCATCCAAATCAAAGTCCAACTTACAGCTCGAAGTCTTTGCCCTTTAAAGCATTTTCCTGCACCATCGTGTGCCAAGAAAATGAGTGAGCAAACGGAGGAAAGCAAACAGAGGAGGCACGGATTGCAAAAGTCTATTTCTGATATTCTTAATGTGCTTAGTGACATCGTCCATCGCAGCCAGATGTTTGAGATCTAAGCTGAACAAATTAAAAGCCTGCTTTTTGCCCTCGGCGTGTTTTGGTTTGTAGCACATCTCATTAGTGTGGTTTCCTTTAATGGCTCATTTAGTTTTTGGACTGAAAATTAGAAACTAAGCAAAAGCTAATTTAAGCAAATATTTTCTGTACAGCCACTTGCTGGCACCTCAGAACTTAGGGGGCTTGAGAAGGATAGGGAAAAAAGGGCTTTCTGTTTATCCACTTCACCGCAAGTTTTTTTGATGCTAAAATATTCAGGTTCTAAATACTGCAAAGAGAATATTTGTTTTGTTAAAAAACAATTCCATGAGAATTTAGAGGCCTGAAGTTGAAATATCTACCCTCAGTGGCCAATTTTAATTGGCAATATCCCTTTAAAAACAAAGGGCCTTAGCTGCAAAGAGGTGCTTTGAATGAGAAAACAAATTTGGTTTTGAGGAGTTCGGATGCCTGGAACCTGACATCTTTAAAGCAGAAAGAGCTTTCCTCAAGAGATTCAGCTTCTGAAGAAACTGAACTAAAGGCCAACAGCATTTGGAGGGAGAATCTTAAGAACTGAACAGAAAGCTTCCAAGATCTGTCTGTGTGAAGGAATCAAGTCTTTAAAGTTTGAAATAATAGCATTGTGTAAAGAAAATTAAATTCTTCTCTGTGAAGCTAATCACACTACAGATGCAGAAAATGCTAAAGGTTTGTGTTAATAATAAAATGAACCAGACAAAGCCCTCACCCTTCTGGCCTGATTAAATATCAGGCAGACATTCACAATTGTATTCTAAATACTTCACTGTTTTACATCAATGTCACATGATCTGACATCCCAAAGATGCTCCATTGGGCTTCAGTGTTTAATGCTGCTGGACTCTCTCCCCACGTTGTTACTGCAGAAACATTCATCTCCTCATCAGCATGATGCCAGCTGCACCTTTAGAGGTGGGCACCAAATAATGATCCCCTTAAATACAAGTTACACATGTTGTTCCAAGTCCCTTAGGCTCCAGTAAATTCCATGATGCCACGGAATCACAACTCAGGTCTGACACTCTGGGGATCAATAAAAACAAAACAGCAAATTGCACAAAGATCTGATGTTTTCCAATCCACAACTCCCTCAAATAAGTAAAATTGTTGGAACTCCTCCCTGTAGAAAGCCACATGGCAAGCAATGCTTTTGCAGTGCTGCAAAGTTCTGGAGAATCTCTCACAGAGGATACTGCTCACATGGGTGTGCATTACAACATTTTCCACCTGCATTAATCTATCCAGATCAGGAAGCTACTTGTAGGTGATCCCAGCTATCAGCTCCGTTCCTCTGCCTCACAAATATATCTTGATAAGAAGCAATTACCCATTTCATCAAAAAACCCCTTTCATGAGACATTCTGAAATCACCCTTGCCCAACCTCCCACCTCTTCACAAAAGGCTCGAACACTTGTCAGACTCTAAGTCACGTGAAGGAGCAGAAAAGATGAAGTCAAAAGTCTTTCCCTGTTGATCCCTGCAACGCAGAGGTATGACAGGTACAGCAGGACACTTTTTACAGAGGCTCTTCCACACTTATTTCCAGAGGCTTTTCCACAGTGTGGTGTTGGTGGAACATCCTCCCCACATGCCTAGGGGTGCCGTAGATTGCTCTGTCACAGGCTCTCAGATTTCAGAGCTGTGAGTAACTTTGGAGTTGCCAAAGGGTCCTCTCTAAGAAGATGAACCCCGAGCTGGCACTGATGCCATGATTTTTTTTTTCCCTTTTCTTTTTATATATCTTTATGTATTCTCAATATTCTTAGCATATATCCTTATAATTCTTTAAGCCTAATATCTTAAGATTTGGTATAATATCTTAATATAATACCTTAATATCTTAATATTTGGTATTCTGCTAGACCAAACATCCTAAAGGCCTCACACTTGGAGGCCCAAAAGCCTCGTGCCACCTTGAGACACCAAGGTTCTCTCTAGAACATATTCTAAACTAGGATTAAACCCATCTGTGGAGAAATATTTAAAATAAGGAGATGCCACGTGATTAATTTAAGCCTCTCCTGGGGAAACCTTTGTCGAATATGCTAATTTGCAAAGTCTATAAAATTTTATACGCGATATACCGTGTGTGCGTTTCGGCGTGTTCCACCTTGACAAATTATTGCACCTAAGAATCCTTATTAAACAGCGAGGTAAAAACCCTTTTATCCCTTAATCATGTTTGGCTCATAATTCTAAGGCCAGGGAAAAGGCATCAGCACAAAGCAGTGTAATTTCCACAAGGAGAGAGGAACATGAGCAGCCCCTGAGGGGGAGCTGGGCCTGGGCCTCAGCCCCATGTGCTGAACGTGAGAACTGATCTGCAACAGAAATTGTCTTGAATTTTTAAAGAGATTGCTCTTTCAAGCCACACATGAGTGTCACAGATCACCCTCTGCAAAGTTGTCCCAAAACTCCCCAGCCTGAGAAGGTCAGGAGGCACAGGCTGGATTGAAATGAACAAAATAAGTTTAGCTTGCTTTTTATCCAAATTTTCTCTGCTGTGCTCAAAGGAAAATGAGATGAGTAGAGCTTGCCAAGATTTTTTCCTTATTACATTTGCTTTAAAAATCTATAATTTGATATCTAAATTATTTGTGTATTTGGACTTAAAACAAAGAGTTTGAGGAAAAATGCAGTTCAAAAGTTTTTTGTTTTTTTTTCTTTTAATATTCTCAATGAAACATTTTGGATACTTTTCCCAAAGCTGTTTATACCTTAAAAATTAAAGGAAATGTTTTAAATTAAAATATTTCTTTAATGTCTGAATGTTTTGGATTAACTAGAAAGGATTATCCACCAGTTTCATAGCTAAATAAAACGAACAAAAAAAAATCCTGTTATTTCAATAGCTCTAAAGAATGTGGATTAGAAAGACACATCGTGTACAGCACTGTATAATTTTTGGAAACGTGTTGTGAGAAAAGCTGTAGGAGAGCTACCTACAAGGAAAGCCATAAATAGAACTGGCAATTCGTCCATCACCCCTGCTGCTGGGAGGTTTCACAGGTCCCCCTGATGTCACTGTGTTTTGTGAGTATCCCTCAGGTTTTGAGCAGCTGAAGTCACTGTACTTTCTGGACATTTTGTGTAACAAATATCCCATGACATAGAGGATTTTTCCCCCTTTTTTTAGTGGCTCGGTACCTCATTTTGGTAACTTTCTAGAGATATTGCCAGACTAATTGAAAAGGCTCAAAGTAAATAAGTAATGAAATTAGAGTCTGAGAACTGATTCAGAAGGAGTCTTGTTGGTTTTGTGGTTTGGAAAAGTATTTTAGAGGTTTTGGGCAGAGTGCCCATTGACTGAAACTTGCAAGTTAAATGCTGTAAATCCAGAGCTTGTGGTGAATACACAAATCCTCTGAAACAACCTCCTGTCACTGGAATAGTCTTTAGGCATAAGCAGTGTGCTCCCCAAAGGCTGTTTGAATTATTATGACTGTATCAGCTGCACAAAAAGGTGCTGTCCTTGGAACAATTTGTCATCTGAAAGTCTGGGGCAAGCTTCGAGGAATCTGTCTGAGGACAAAATAAAAATAAATATTTACTTCAGGTTCTTCACGGGTTTGAATTAAATTCAAAGTGCTATGTTTGCCATGGGATTTATTCATTAGGTTCCCATTACCAGTAATGGCTTCAAAGCCAGAGCCTCACAGTTCCTTGGCATGGCTCTCCTTACGTGTTTAAGCCTTCCCCATGAATGTGTTTGTTGTCAGTAATGCCACATAACTTGGAATGTTCCTTTCCAGCCTCCAGCAAGTTGCACGGAGCAGAATCAAACTAATGGCAACAGCCTGTGATCTGACTTTTATTTATAGTGGTGAAAAACAGAGGTAAAGTCTGAGTTTGGAACAGATACAACTAAGGGCATCATCACAAGCAGTGCCCAGATCCTCCAGAGCAGTGTCACACGTGCTGAACTGTTTGACATAATATTGTGTGAAGGTAAGGTTATAGAAACAGCAGTACTTTGAAAAGGGCTTCTAATACCTAGTTTTTGAAAGGGTCTTTTAAAAGGATTTTGGTCTATATCTTAGAAATCTGCATTTACCCATGGAGCTATTTAAAACTCAAACAAGCCTTTAATCTTCATTCCACTGAACAGAAGGGAGGCAACAACTTCATGTTAAATCAAGGATATGGACGTATAAACAGCAAGCAGCTGAGTTTATGTTTTAGAAAGATCTCTTCTGTTCCCTGCTCAGAGACTGCCCTAAAAACATATCCCTGCTCGATTCCCAGTCTGACTGACTTCTAAAGCCAGCTACTTGAAAGGCTCAGACTTAGCTAATCAGGCAGACAGCACCACTGTCCCTGCAGCTCTTCTGACTCCTAATCAAAACCATTCCACAGTTCTTCATTTAGATACAGAAAATAGATCCCATTTCTACAGAACCGCAGAGACCTCAGCAACTGTTGGTTTCCAGATTAGCAAACTGTAATTGGAGGGTAGGTGCTGATCCCAAGTCATTAGCAGAACCTCCACAAATAGTGTGGATGGCTGCCTGCTGTGCTCCTCAGTGCAAATGGACCAGCAAGGAAACACTTTCTGAAGGCCAGAGATAACAGAGGTCACCAGCACTGGGATCAAGGTTCCAGATAATCTCCAAATTAAAGGCCTTCAGGTGCAATGAAGCCCAGCTGGCACACATCAGGGTGATAATCTAAACATAATCCACAACCTGCCAGACTGAAGACTGAATTAATTATAACACTGAGGGGCTGCCTAAAAAACCAGAGATTACTGAACTCCTGTTTACTGAATTTGATTACCCTGGAAACAACACAGCTATTCATTTAATTTTATCACCTTCGGTTCTGCTTTGGACAGACACAGTTTTGTTGAACTGTTGTTGTATCTCAAATTAAGCCTCTGCAAGATTTGGCATGCAGTAACAACCTTGGCTGAAAAGCCTGAAAATTTGACAGCTAGGTAAGCTACCCAAATCTTTTATTTCTTTTCTTCAGAATATCAGGTTCTCAGGATACGTATCCTGACATGCTTCATGAGGTGCTACACAACCCAAGAATAGTCACATTCTTGTGGCACTTTGGCTTTTTGTTAACTCCATCTTAAGTGGACAGTACTAAAAATAATAGGCAAAAGTAACAAATAAAAATCTAGGAAGATTCATGTTTAATTAATTTCAGTTTTAGATTTATCACAACTGAGGTCTAATACACTGTTACTCTATTATAACATAACTCAGTTCCCTGACAGGGAAATTCTCTACATCTGCAAATACAAAGCCCGTTCTTCATGCATTCCAGGAATTGAGATGCACGCTGCTTAAAGAGGAATGATCCAACAATACAGAAGAAAAAAATGTTCTGTTCATTTTCATAAGCTAATTTTTAGCAGAAGCCTTTGTTAATATATTTAAAATAACCCCACATTTGATTCATGTAATTTATGATTTATAATACAAAACTGCAGAAAAATATTTATTAACACATTGCAGTGATTCACTAATCTTCCTTCTTCCACCTGAAATTAAGGTGGAGCTACCTATTTAAAATTTCTCATTGCTTGCTGAATTGAGCATTACTATTCTGCTCACACCCTCCTCTTCCAAACAGAGGATTTTTAAAACAAAATATTTGTTCCCCAAAGCACACCAACATACCATGATGTGTCCAAGTCTTTTGAGCAAACACATCATCAGCTTAACCTAAATAATAACCTAAATAATTTCCTTCCAAGTTTGACACTGAACAATGGTGGAAATCTGCCTCGATTTTCTATGGAAATTTGCACTTTGTTAGCAACACATCTTCATTTGAAGCACAAGGTGGGCAACATCAAAACACTGTCTGACTGCACTATTTCAACTCAACCTCTGTTCCTACAGATTTAAAGCACCTTCTTCACAGACAATATGAAACACTGTCACAAAAATCACACTGCAAGAGCTGGAGGATGAAAAAGAAACTTTACCATCAGGTCCCAAGGACTAGGTTCAAATGCAAGATATTAGAACTAAAGCTTTGATGGAGCTGCAATTGCACTTTTTTTTTTTTTTTTTTAAGAAAAGTAGTAACCTGGTTGATATTAAGCATCACCTTTACATTATTTACTAAGAGAGACTTTTCCCCTACTTGTATGTTTATTCTGCTTTGAACACTTTGACCTGGAAGAGGAAGTCTGAAAATTTTGTCTGAATTCACACATTTCCAAAATTCCATTCAAGGCAGAATTTGGAAAGTGCATTAAGCGTCACAAAGTCCTCCTCTCAAAAGTTTACTCTTTTAAAAAAAAAAAGACAAATTAGGTATAGTTTTGCAGAAATCTACAATTATTCTTTTCACAGTCAAGGAATATGAGCATGAATGAACCAGGATTTGTTTGAGGCTATGAGAAGCTGTAGAAAAGGGCCAAGGAAACCAATCTCCTGAGACCTAATTCACAGCTGAATTCCCAGGAAACCTGTTGGTAATAAACACAAACAGATATTTTTTAGAACACTTCAGAAGACTTCTAGGGCTTCTCCCTTCAAAAGAAAAGAACACAATGAAGATGCTCCCTGCCATGCCCCTTCCTCCTCTCTTTTTTCTCCACACTGTTTCTTAAATGCTGGAATTACCTAATTTGAACATTACTCATTATTTTAAAAGAAATAAAACCCCAAACTTTGGCATAGCAAGTATTCTCAGAAGGAATATCACATATTTTCAGACTAGCTCACAGTTTGTAAAGTCCCCAGGGCATAAACATGGAAATAAAAAGCACTTTAAACAATCAAATACAAACATGCTGTAAAATGAGCATGGTCTTTGCAGTGATTATGCTCATAATTTAAAAAAATATTATCTTAAATATTTTTTCAATTTTTTTTTTTAAATTTTACAATATCCAGCCTCTTTGAAAAAATGTTCCACAGGGCTGAACTGCCAGTTAAAAATTCACATCCCATCTCCAGATCCCATGTTGACCCCTTCAACTCCACTTGTTGGGGTTAAATGCCCTTCACAGCAACCACAAGGCTGATGTTCAAACATTTCCCTGCCCACCTGAGCAAGGGCAGCTGCTCAGAGGGACCTGCAGGCCTGGCAATCCACCTCAGCCTCGCACAGTGGGACAGAGGAGGGGAGATCCCTTCATTCTCCTGGGCTCAGGTCCCGTGGTTTTCCCTGTCAGAGCCCGGGCAAGTGCCAGGGCCCAGCCCCAAGGAGGTTCAGGCAATGCCTGGAGCCAAGGCTGGGACCCTCTGGCCCCATCCTGCTCCTTTCTGCCCTGACCCTGGGGGTTCTGGTGCCTTGAGAGGCTGCCTAGAACAGAGGCTGGACAGTGTTAAAGAAAAAAATAGGGATTTATTAAAAGGCCTTTAAAGGATACACCTTGGGCAGTACAAGAGCCTGGCTGAGGCTACACCCAAGATGGACTGCAGGTCACACAGAGTTTTCACACTTTTATAAGTTTTGGTCCATTTACATATTGGGGTTAATTGTCCAATTACAGCTCCAGGTGATGCAGTCCCACCCTCCCAGTTTGCTCCCCTCAATTCTCTGTTATTTGCACTTTTTGGGCCTGAAGCTGCAGCGGTGTCCTTGGTTCAGGGGCTGGAAAAGGATTGTTTTGTCTGACTAAACTGTGGGGAGAACTTGCTAACACTTTAAATGGAGCCCAGAGTTATATACTAATGCAGTACAGAATCTGGAAAATATGAAAGCTAAAACTTAAGGCATCAGTTCTGGTGGACATCAAGTGGAACGTGAGCCGGCACTGAGCCCTTGAGGGGCCAGAGAGGGCTGATGGTCTCCTGGGCTGCACTAGGCAGAGCATCACTGAGGGAGGGGATCCGTCCCCTCTGCTGAGGCCACACCTGGGGCCCACGTGCTGGGCCCACGAATGTGCTGGAGGCATGTTTTGGGTTGGAAATGCAAGCTGTGGCTGGGGTGTGTATTCTACTCCCATCTGTCAGAGGTGGGGCATTATCTTCTGTTCATTGGGCAGTTTTCTTTTTCTTTTCNATTCCTATTCCCATATCTTTGCCTGAGAGCATCTTAATTTCAAAATTATAATAATTTGGAGGGAGGGGTTTACATTTTCCATTTCAAGGGAGGCTCCTGCCTTCCTTAGCAGACACCTGTCTGTTCAAACTGAGACAAGGCAGCACAGGGTCATTAGGATGATTGAGGGACTGGAGCACATCACATATTAGGAAAGGCAGAGGAAGCTGGGACGGCTGCTGGAGAAGTGAAGGCCCAAGGGGATCTTACCAAAGCACATCAACACCTGAGGGAAAGGTGCTGAGAAGGTGTGCCAGGCCCTTTGCAGTGGTGCCCAGTGAAAGGACAAACCAATGGGCACAAAGTGGAACACAGGAGGTGCTGAATACAAGGAAATGCTTCATTACTGTAAGCATGACTGGCACAGCTTGCCTGAGGAGCCTGTAGGATCCCCACTGCTGGAGGTATTTAAAAGCCATCTGGACACAGTTTGGGCAGCCAGCTCTAGGCAGCCCTGCTTCAGCCTCCCTGCTGGGGTACAAATGACCTCCAGAAGCCCCTTCCAACCTCAACCATTCTGTGTTACATCTGTGATTCAGTATCCTTGCTCATTCCAAAGCTGGAAAAGGGAAATCACACCCTCAGACCCTTCACTTTTGAGTTACTTCAGGAAAAAGCTTTGGTGCCTGACGCTGAGAGTCACTGCAGGATTCAGAGCACTACTGAGTACAACAAAAGGTTATGTGGGGGCAGCAGCCCCCTGTCACAGACCTGCACTTGAGGTGTCACCCACAAAGGTGCAGGTGGGAGCTGCACAGCCTTAGTAAGCAGCACGGGAGAACAAGACCCCTTGCACCACCGAGCTGGGCACTCCAAGCTAACAGAGCCAGGACGTGCAGCTGAGTGTGACATGGGAGCAGCTCGCTGCCCGAGGCTGCTGTAATGAGCCAGGAGTATCAGAACAGGATAGAGAATCAGCCAAGCTGCAGAAAAGCTTTATTTTTCAGGCTCCTCTGTCCTAAGGAAGAAAGCACCTTTCCCATTCCAGGCAACTTACATGCAATCATACATAACTTACAGAGAACAATGCCCTTTACGACTGGACTTTACAAATGTCAAGTGTCACAATGTTTATATATTCCAGAATCAGTGTAAGGTAAGAGGCTGAATTTTCCATTGCCTTGAATCTCCAGGAACCACTTAAACCAGGACAAAATGGAAGTATCTGTATTAAATTAATATATGAACACACATTGAAAATCACATCCAGTAAGGGCTGTAAAACAGTAATGATCAGTCTTGTTTCTGCTTAATGCTTATTTTGTCCCCATTTGTCATTTAATTGCTTATGTAGCTGGTGACAACAACAAAACAGAGTTCTCATGAAATGGGAGTAACTTCTACAAACCTGAGCAAGACAAAATGTCAACAGGCCAGTGGAGGTCACAAAGAAACACACCCCACACACACATACAGACTATGCCTCTAGCCACTGGGCAAGAAGAGATTTTAAAATGCAAATTAGATACCCACATAGTAACAAATCATTGTAAGTAGAAAACCTTTCAGCACAGTACTTTAATTCCAAGATAACATATAGTTTAATGTTGGTGCCATAAAACCTCAGTGCTGTTTTTAACTTGCCATTCTGCTCTCCCCTCAGATTTACTGCAACAGAATTGAACCAGGGTTATAAAGAGCATGTGTAGTTAAAGAAATTCTATTTGATCCTGGAAATAGTTTCAGAATGGACAATTAAATCCATTTTTCCAGCAACTTAGATAGTCTCAGCAGTCAGTGTTGTAATTTGCTGTAAAGCCTACCACACATGAAATATCGTGGCTATCAGCTCCTGGCTTTTTAATGGTGTGATGCCAACCACAAGAGCTCTTTAATACAGTAAAGCTTAAAAAGACCAGAAAATGAAGATTTTTTCATCTTCATTTTTCAAAACTGAAAAAATCTCAGACTCTTGAGATGAAAGGAACCACAGAATGACTTTTATATTAATTGTCTATGATATGCAATTCAAATATTCCTACAGGAAATTGCTAATCTCAGAGTGATATTAGTATAAGCATGACTTATAGGACACCAAGACACCAAATAGGACTGCACATGGATCAAATAAGACATTCAAGAAGTCTTCTATGGCTTGGGCATGAGGATGGGCAGAAACATCTGCCATTTGTTTGTATTTGTTTAAAATGTGGACAGAGCATTTTATTCCTCCCTGACATACCCTTTACTCTCCTAACAAGGAGTTATACTTTTTTCACTGCATTCTTTCTCTCAGCTGAACTCAAGACATACGGTGCATTTCTGCAAAGTACCAAAGCAGACAGCTCCTGATCTCAGCTGTCATATCTATACACGATGGCACTGCAAAATAGAAAGAAATATTCCAGAAGGGAAACACAAAGTACATAGAGAATTACAGAATCCTTAGGGTTGGAGAAGACCTTTAAGTTCATCAAGACAAATCATTCCTTCAGCACAAAGCTCAGCACTAACCCACGTCCCCAAGTGCCACATCTACACATCTTCTAAATCCTTCCAGGGGTGGTGACTCCACCGCTGCCCTGGGCAGCCTGTTCCAATGCTTGAAAACCCTTTCCATTAAGAAATTTTTTCTAATATCTAATCTAAACCCTGGTGCAACTTGAGGCTGTTTCCTCTTCTCCTGTTGCTCATTCCTTGGGAGAAGAGACTGACCCTCAGCTCCCTACAATCTGCTTTCAAGTGGTTGTAGAAAGCAGTAAGGTCCTCCCTGAGCCTCCTTTTCTCCAGACTAAAAAACCATCCCCAGCACCAAGGTCAGGCTGACAAGGCTG
This sequence comes from Dicaeum eximium, assembly GCA_013396995.1. Classification (NCBI taxonomy): domain Eukaryota; kingdom Metazoa; phylum Chordata; class Aves; order Passeriformes; family Dicaeidae; genus Dicaeum; species Dicaeum eximium. The sequence continues at coordinate 552,236 of VWZP01002199.1, read as the reverse complement.
TAGTTCCCAGGTTCTCCTTCTGGCCCTTCTTGTAGATAAGGATCACAATTGCTCACCCTGGGTCAGCTGGGACCTCCCCATAGCCAAGAGAGCTGGTGAATGATGGACAAGGAGCACTTCCATCAGGTCTCAGCACCCCTGGGAGAATCCCATCCANTATTTGATCCTGGAAATAGTTTCAGAATGGACAATTAAATCCATTTTTCCAGCAACTTAGATAGTCTCAGCAGTCAGTGTTGTAATTTGCTGTAAAGCCTACCACACATGAAATATCGTGGCTATCAGCTCCTGGCTTTTTAATGGTGTGATGCCAACCACAAGAGCTCTTTAATACAGTAAAGCTTAAAAAGACCAGAAAATGAAGATTTTTTCATCTTCATTTTTCAAAACTGAAAAAATCTCAGACTCTTGAGATGAAAGGAACCACAGAATGACTTTTATATTAATTGTCTATGATATGCAATTCAAATATTCCTACAGGAAATTGCTAATCTCAGAGTGATATTAGTATAAGCATGACTTATAGGACACCAAGACACCAAATAGGACTGCACATGGATCAAATAAGACATTCAAGAAGTCTTCTATGGCTTGGGCATGAGGATGGGCAGAAACATCTGCCATTTGTTTGTATTTGTTTAAAATGTGGACAGAGCATTTTATTCCTCCCTGACATACCCTTTACTCTCCTAACAAGGAGTTATACTTTTTTCACTGCATTCTTTCTCTCAGCTGAACTCAAGACATACGGTGCATTTCTGCAAAGTACCAAAGCAGACAGCTCCTGATCTCAGCTGTCATATCTATACACGATGGCACTGCAAAATAGAAAGAAATATTCCAGAAGGGAAACACAAAGTACATAGAGAATTACAGAATCCTTAGGGTTGGAGAAGACCTTTAAGTTCATCAAGACAAATCATTCCTTCAGCACAAAGCTCAGCACTAACCCACGTCCCCAAGTGCCACATCTACACATCTTCTAAATCCTTCCAGGGGTGGTGACTCCACCGCTGCCCTGGGCAGCCTGTTCCAATGCTTGAAAACCCTTTCCATTAAGAAATTTTTTCTAATATCTAATCTAAACCCTGGTGCAACTTGAGGCTGTTTCCTCTTCTCCTGTTGCTCATTCCTTGGGAGAAGAGACTGACCCTCAGCTCCCTACAATCTGCTTTCAAGTGGTTGTAGAAAGCAGTAAGGTCCTCCCTGAGCCTCCTTTTCTCCAGACTAAAAAACCATCCCCAGCACCAAGGTCAGGCTGACAAGGCTGTAGTTCCCAGGTTCTCCTTCTGGCCCTTCTTGTAGATAAGGATCACAATTGCTCACCCTGGGTCAGCTGGGACCTCCCCATAGCCAAGAGAGCTGGTGAATGATGGACAAGGAGCACTTCCATCAGGTCTCAGCACCCCTGGGAGAATCCCATCCAGCCCCACAGACCTGTGTGTGTCTGGGTGGCAAGTCACTGAGCATTCTCTCCTGGATTCTGGTGCTCCATTCTGCTCCCTATCCCTGGCTTCCCTCTCAGTGAGTTGTGCACCTGGACAACAACTGGTTGTTGGAATCCAGGGCACAGAGAATGTTTCTCTGCCTGTTTTAGGAAGTCCTGACTCTCAGCAGAACTCTGGTTTTAACCTTTGTCCCTNTTTGGGTGTTTGGGGTCCATTTTGTGCCTCGCTTCTCACATGCTGAGTCTGGTGTGCAGACGGTGCTGAACTTAGGATAAGAATAAACAAAGCCTGAAGACTGAGAATTTGAGAGTCCTTGTTCTTCATCCTTGGAAAATAACTGGGCAGGGGAACCCCCTCCAAAGGGTTCAGGGGGTTGGGTTCCCACTCTTGCTGGGACCACCAAAAACCTGGCACTGGTGTTAATATTAAAGGCTGAGGTAAAGAAGGTTTTAAGTATCAGCCTTAGAAGGTTTTAAGTATCAGCCTTTTCCTCATCCTTTGCCACTATATTTTCCTCTGTGTCCAATAAAGATGGGAGATTCTCCTTAGCCCTTCTTTTGCTGCTATTTATTTACTTTTTCCTGCCCTTTGTGGCGCTGGGCCTATTGAGTTCCAGCTGGATTCTGGCCAGTCTATAAAGCACATATATCAGTGTGTGTGTATAATACCAGAGGCACAATGAACCCACGTTCTCCCTGTTCCATTCTTCCAAGTCTGGATCTCCTAGTAGCAACAGATGAAGAAGCTTAGCAGAAGTAAACAAAAGAAACAATGCCAGACAGAATTGCTGTGGGCAGTCATGTTGGTGTCACCTGGAGGGTCACACTAAATCCACACACTGCAAAAGACACTGGAGGCAGACTAAGGAAAAAGGCCTGAATTGCACCTGACAAGCTGTTTGAACCAGGCCTCTCTGAGCAGATACTGCCTTAGAAACATTTACCAGATATACCTCAAACTCCATGTAATTAAGAAAACTAAGTAAGATGTCTGTAAGAACTTAATGTTAGGGAAAACTCCAACTTACACCAGATTAACAGATCAAAGTCTGACCTTTTATGACTGACGCAGTCAGCAACTTGCTGGTGTCTTGCCTGACCCACAGGACTTCTGACAGCACACAACCTTTCCTCTTCTGTTGTACTTTCCAGCTGAAAGATCATACACAAGTCCCTCAGCTGAACTTCACCCAGGCTGGTCAGGTGGCCTGCCAAGCTCCCTCTGCTTGCTGAAGGAAAATGCCATCAAATGTTGTCTTTTTCCAGCTGGGTTGGAAATTTGTTTGTTGTCAAGCGCTGCAATGGTGAGGCATGATGCTGAAAACTGAAATAGCTGTAACCTGTGCATAGTGGGAAGAAATAAAACACAGCTGTCATTTTCAGGGCTTCAGTTCTCCACCCCACCTTTAGTTAAGGAGTTTACACTTTCTTAAGTGAAGCATCTTGGACTGCCCTGAATTTCATCTCATGTCTGGGTGGGCTTCACTATTCAAAGGGCACAATATCAATTCCTGGTGTCCAGGAAGAGAACTGTGCCTGAAGAATTTTTAATCTCTATCTCAGGACAAAAAACCACAGAAATATCATGAGAGAAAAAATATTACATAGCAATCCTCATTTATGTACTAAAGGCCCTGACTTCCTTGGTGTCTCCAGCTATGTATTATAGAATCTAAATTTATCATTAAAAGCCATAACCTTTAGCTAAAGAAGATGTAAGGATCAAAAGAGCAAAGCAAAGGGATGATAAATTCAATGCACTCTCCTGTGTAATATCAGACAAGAATTTTGCACAGCACCACCTGCCTCCAGTGAGCTGCCCGAAAATGAGGCAGATATTACACCCACAAGATTAACTCCCAAAAATCTGCTTAGCTTCAATTTGTCCACCTTCAGTACTAGAACAGTTCTGTGCTGTTCCTCTCCTATTCAGAATAGTGAAACAACAATTCACTCTCCTATTTCAGAAAAGTGAAACATTTCTTTTTAAAACAGCAATTATTTAAATCCTCTAATTTATTGTGAGGTACAAATGCCAGGATACTCAGCCTTAGATTCCTGTGCTCTGCAGACCACACCAACACTGGCCAGAGCATCAACAAATGGAGGCAAATACCAAGATGAGGAGAAATCTCATCAGGGATGAAGAGAAACTATAGCAGCCAGTCTGGCACTTGTCAAAGCATCTGTCAACAAAATTTTTCAGGTATTGAGGCAAAGATGTTTCAAGGTTGGATGTCAGAACGTGGCTAAACCAAGTTACATTTGAATGAGTTACATTTGAATGTTAGAGAAAGCATATCGCAGAGAATTTGCAAGGAATACTTTTGTCTAGTTAATTGTCTTGCCAATTACTTGGCAAGGTTGCAAACAGGTTGCAGTGATGACTGCATGGCTTGAGTACTGCTCACACCTGTGCTGGGGAAGCTGAGATGAGGCTTTACTAATTTATACACTGAGCTGAGCCTTTGCAAGATTCTGCCTTTCAGAATATTTGTTCTTGACATGTGTGGATAAAGATTTTTGTCAAAGACTGACTTTTTTCTTTAAGTAATAAAACACTGGCTGCCTTGTATCATGTACAATAAAAATATGCACTTAATACTGTGAAGCATGAATTTCCAGCAGTTGTGCCTCATCTTACTAGACAGAGCAGAAATGCCTAAACAGTCACCTGCTTGATGCTTCAGTGTGTTCCATAAGTGAATTCCCCTTCCTCCCACTTCACATTCACTGCTCATTTTGTTCCTAAGCTGATCCCACTAATGGTCTCACCCTTGTCTATTTGTGGGGTTTGAAATTGGACAAAGAATCTCTCATACCTACTTTCAGAACATTTTATTTCTCTTATCTTGATAACATGCATTAGGAGTGTGATAAAGTGATCTCTATCAGCACTTTCCTCTGTATTTAGATGAGATCATTTTGAGCAGCAAGGCAGAAGCAGAACTTCCAGATGAGATCATTAAAAACGACGCTGTTGAATGCCAGGGAAATCCAATCTGAACAGGTCTCATTATCACACAGGCTACAGACTAACATGAGCAAGTCTAAACTATATACATTGTCAGCTTTCCTCTTAATAGTCTAAATACTGACTGTCCTTTGCTCATCCTTTACTACCAAAGTGCTCTATTTTTGAACAAACCTTACTCCAGAATTTGGCCCATCTCTGACCTCAATCCATTATTATGAGCAAGGCTACCGAGGTGATTAGAGGGATGGAACACCCTGCTTTCCTGCTATGAGGAAAGGTTGAGAAAATTGGGATTGTTCAGCCTGGGAAGCTTCATGGTGACATTAATGTGGCCTTCAGTACCTGAAGGGAGCCTAAAAGAAAGATGGAGAGGGGCTTTTTACAAGAGCACGTAGAGACAGGACAAGGGAGAATGGCTCCAAACTGAGATAGAGAAGGTTTAGATTGGATATCTGGAAGAAGTTCTTGGCTGTGAGGGTGGTGGGATCCTGGCACATGTTTCCCAGAGAAGCTGTGGCTGCCCCATCCCCAGTGGCAGGGGGTAGAACAGGATCCTCAAGGTCCCTTCCAGCCCAACCCATTCCATTATTCTGTGGTTACTTCTAGTGACTTTAGCAGTCTGGAATGGGTCAGATGGAAGGCCCAGAGAAGCAGCCTAACACACCATTATTAAGGTGCATGATAAATAAACAATCATTTACAGCCAGGAGTAGCTATATTCTGAAATGTTAACTCCTGGGATAGGTTCACTCTGAATCTTCTGTTCAATAGCTTCTCAGGAACTCATGAGAACAAAGTAAGCACAGTAAAAGCAAAAGATAATGCAGATAATGTGGATTCTGAAACAGAAGTCCTGATTGTGCACATATTAAATATAAATTGAAACGCAGAGCTCCATGACAATTGGTGTTGTAGGGCAAGGCACTGACCCATAAACATGTGCCAAGCATCCTGCAGACATCCTGTGCCAGCACCACAGCTGCAGGATCAGCTTATCTTGGGTGGTGGGGGAAACACAGAATGTGAAAAACTTTAATACTGTCAGGTACAGCAGGGGCCAGGACAGAGATTACACATTCAGCCTTACCTTTGTCACTTCCACAGTGCTTTTGACAAGCCTTAAAATAGCAGTCTTTGGTGAAAAGTGCAAGTCTTCACCTCTGCAGAAAGAAAAGTATTGATATTTTGTTACTGATGTGCTTTCCCATAAAAGGTGAGAGAATGTCATGGCAGATCTAAATAAATTCTGCTTGTCACAATGGTTGCACAATTGTACATTTTATAATTTAAAGTATGGTTACAAAATTACATCTCAACTATTCCATTTTCTTCTTAAGGAAAGAACTGCAAACCTTGTGCCTGCCCTTAACAAAAGTGTAACCGATAACAGATAGTGTGTACAGAAAAGAATTTGTTGAAAGCACTTCTAAAAACATATAAAAATAAAAATGCTGTTAATGTATGACCCTTTGTCTTACTTTGTAGTGGTATGATTGTGTCGGAACAAATAAATTCCTTTCCAATGTATTTATTTACTAGTACCTTAGCAGATTTTAATTTTGTTGACACCTGCCCCTAAAAATGACAAAAGCACACCAGTTCTGCCTCTCCCACTGCCTTATTCTAATGCATATGAGGGCAATTACTACTTGACAGCTCTCTGATGAATAACTGTGCTCTTTGCTAAGCTTGTCACATTGATCACTGGCCAGCAATACAATTAATAAAGTATTGCTGTCCATGTAGCACATTAATAACTAGCCTGAACTAGAGGTGGCAAGTCTGGTAGATCCAGAGCATTTTAATCTTTCATACCCTGCCAGCTTGGAAGATTAAAGGAAATCTCCAAGACAGTCTCCACATGCCTGCTCTGGGTTCCATGACATCCCAGCCAGGGTTACAAACTCGAGACCTGATATCTCATTAATGCAACTCAGTTGGACATTTCAAGCTTCATTTCCAAATGCTGCACTGCCTTGTGGTCAAAACATTATTTATTTCTTTCTCCTTCCTATTTATATTTCTGAAAGGTAGAATTGATTAAAGTTGTCCATCCAACCAGAATTCATTAGAAAATAATGGCCATAAATTTAGTGCACTCTCAAACGTTGCTTAATAATTCCATAACATTTAGAATGGAAAAAAAATCAATCTAGGAAAGGTCCCACCTCTTTAATACAGAAAAGGATGAATTAAAGCTCAGTCATGAGCAGTAAGTCTGGAGTTTTCCCAAAACATTTTAGAGTAATTTTAATTTCTGCTTTTTAGAGTTTTGCTGACAAACAGGCTTCAAGAAGATTGTATTTTATTTCTAGGATATACTATGATCTGTTCTTTTAGTCAAGTCCACAGAGGACAGGAAAAAAAATATTTTCAAGAACTCCAGCAAGCTACTCTGTCATCCTTGGAAATATCTGTGCCTCCATTTTGCATTATGAGAAAATTCCAATTGCATCTCAAGCCTCAATATCCACATCAGGATCTCTGCTGTTGTCTGTCCTCAGCTGTGCCCAACTTCCATTCACTTGAGGCTGATCATTCCTGGCAGCCACAAGGAAATGTGGCACAGTAGAGATTCTCCTCTAGGATCAAATAATCACCCTTTAATTGCAACAGCTTTATTAAGCAGAAGCAACACAGGGGAGGTAAAACATTCTAAGAAAAAAAGAATGTGATGTTCTCCCTTCTTTGAGAGATATGAAAGGCAGGAGAAATGCTTGAAAGGACCTCACTAATTCTAACCACTAGCCATCAGCCAAGAATAGTGAAATGGGATGAAAAAATAATCCCTATCTCTAGCAGAGCCCACCATGTGGAGGGGCACTGATTCACATGCTGCCAGGTACCAAGGAGGTTATTCACCTTCAGTGAGCATTTCAGATCTTCTGCATTTTATTTCCAGCTTTAGAGATTTTGTAATTCCCACACCTGGCACAGAACAGTTCTTTTCCACACAGTTCTAGAGAGAAACACACAGATCTTTATAGTTTATGTGGATTTGACCTGCATTGTCCTGCATCACAAATATTCTCTTATTGTTCTCCTATTTTAAGTGGTCTGCCTAACATATCCATTCCTCAAGTGTTTCCTAAGAGCACCAGGAGTGTTCAGCACTCCACCTCAGGCAATGACCAGATCACCACTGAAGTATCTGCTCCAGCAGAAGAGCACAGTCCCACTGAAATACCTGTTCCTCTTTGAGTTGTCAGAGCACAGAAAGCCTGAGGATAAAGCTTCCTAGGATCCTCAAGGTCCTGCAGTTCCCAGAACCTGCAGTTCTGTCCCAAGGCTGTGGCTGACAGCAGCCTGCTCAGCTAGGGAGGGACATTTGCTATTATCTTATCTGACTGAGAGCTCAGCCCAGCCCACAGAGCAGGACTGGACTACACCCATAGGTGTAAGAGCCTACAATGAGAGATGCAGGACTCCAGAGGGCTCTGTAAAATGCTGTTTATTGTATCCAGACAGCAATCACGGGTCGTGGGTGACAGAGCCCAGCCTAAAGCCATCAGCCACAGCTGTGGGCATGTCTGAAGTCATCTTAGTTCTGGTTACAATACATGATATACTTTTCTTTGCTGACCATCTCAATACATGACAACCAATCAATACCTTTACTGTTATCTATAGCTTATCATAACTACTAACATTACAATATTCGTGTTACTACTTTCCAATCACAAACNGACAACCAATCAATACCTTTACTGTTATCTATAGCTTATCATATCTACTAACATTACAATATTCGTGTTACTACTTTCCATTCACAAACAGATCAGTATGTTACAGTTTAAGCTCAAAGTGGTGTTTCAGTTTTCTTGCAGTGGAAAATTCTGAGACCTTTTTTCTACTTACAACATCAGCATGTCTATTTACTTCTTGTATTTTTCTGCTTGGTAAAAGCATCTTGTGTTTGAGGTGGGCTTATCCTTTGTCATAAGTCATAAAAACCTTTCTTAACTAACACACCCTCTGCCTTTTTAGTTATCCAGTAAGCCTGGCTCAGCAGTTCTCACTTACATTTAGACTTCTGTTACTCTTCTATATCAAAACTTGCTTCCATCTCTATTCCTTTCTCAGTTTCTATATTCAAAAATATTTCTGCCAAGCACACATACTGTGAGACTTTCTTGTCAAACTTTCATCCATCCCAACACATAGGCAGTGTGCTGAGGATGTTCTCAGCCTCCCAAAATCCTTCAGTGTTCAACACCTTGCTTCACAGGGCCAAGAATGGCAGCTGTGCCATCAGGCTGTCTTGCTAAGGTATATTTTATTATGCTTTATTTTGCCTTTGGTTTCAAGGGCATGTTTAACACCCGTAGGCAAACACAATGGGATATCTCATTTGTCTGTGTACATTACATTATAATAAAAGTGGCATAGCAGAAGCAATGTGGACTTTGGAAGCTTCTTCTCACTCTGTTTTAATAGAAAAGTTTAATAAGGGAATCTTGACTTCTAGTAATGAAATTAAAGTCTGTTGAAGTGGCATAATACACTGGCAGTGGATGGAATGACAGTTTGCACTTAATTACAAAGATGGCTTTCATAAGATTACCCATGCAAATTAGTTGCCTCTTTCCTATGTGTTTAAGGGTTGCAGAACCAAAAGACATTTGTATGGTAAATTGTGAACAGAAAGATGGCAGCACCCAGTTATAACACCAGGTAAAGTCCTCTCTTAGGACTGCATTTTCCTTATACACACCACTTTCACCAGTTCAGCTGCAGAGATCCATGCTGCCATGAAATTTTGCATGCAGACTTTTGGAGAAAATAATATGCATGCAACATGTCACTAGAAAGGATTATCATGGGAAACAAACTTACAACAGCCCACTGAGGATGAAGAGGTGAGACCTGTCAGAAGGAATAACACAACTGACAATCCTCAAAGGTAGCAGAAACCTCTGGAAAAAGGTATAGCATTGAATTCCATGTATTTCTATCAAGTGGGGTTTTTTTTTAGCACAGGCAATGCCAGGGTAGCAGGAAATGGTGAGATAGCTCAGTGCCCAGTGCTGGGGTTCAGAAGGAAGGGGATGTTGGTGCAAGCCATTTATCCATTGGCCCTGAATTTTTGTCATCAAATGAGAAGTGGAAAAGTTCCATATCCAGTTTTATATATAAAAAACTTTTTTATATTTATATCCAGTCTTTTCTCCTTAGCTGGCCAATTTTGTTTCTAAGAGAAAAGAAAGAATTTGAGCTAAACATTAGAAGTAGCATTTACAAACTTTCCAAAGGAAGCAGTTAAAACAAGCTCTTCTCAAATGCACTTGCTCTTTTGGTTTTGTGAAAGCACTGTTGAAGGGAGTTGTCACAGCAGGAGAGCCTCAAAATGCTCTCTGGCAGTCGCCCTTGCAAAAGTCAGAGGAAGAATTTTTCCAAGGAGCTCTTCAGAGTGAAAACAGGTAAAACACAGTGATGACAAGTGAGACTCAACTAAAAGGTGTTCTAGCTTCTGTCAATGTGTGCTCTCTGCAAGGCCCAGCAGAAATGGGTCCTATCAGCTCACAGGGAGTTTGGTGCACTGTCCCACCCCAGAGTTTCTTGATTTTTTTTTTAGGGACCGATTTTCAGTCAGGAAAATGTGCTCACATTAGCCAAAACCAACCCACAAATGGAAGATACAGTCTTGAAAAGACTTTCTAGGCATTTTCCAGAATGCTTGGGACAACTTTGGTGAAGTCAGGCAATGAAGGAGTAGGAATAAATGTTTTGAGTAATTTAACTCTGCACTGTAATCAGCTACCATTTGTTTCAAAGGGGAATACTCATGACAACAGGATATTTTAATAACAGAACATTTGTCAAACATCCTCTGTCTGCAGGAAAGTAGCAGACCAAAGGAACAGCAGTGATTCTCACTGAGAACTTGTCCTGATTGTTCTGTGCCTTGAAACTGGTGCCTGAGACCTCTCCAAGCTCAGGTAGTCCAGAAAGCATTAATTATTCTGGCCCAGCTCTTTTCCTGGCTGCTGCCATGTGCAGAGCACAGGGAGGCAGAGAGGACCCCCTCCTGCTCAGCTGGGACTGGCAGGCACTCAGGACCCTGCTCACAGCAGATATTCAAGCACAGAATCTTTACTGCCATGGGATCTGCTCCCCTGCAGCCAGAGCAGTCACAGTTTGGTAGGGCTGGGTGAGGCAGGACATGAGGGAGGACTGACATGGCCAGAGACATCATCCACTGACATGGAAGTGTCTGTGCCACAGGAGAGCATGTGGAAGCAAAGCATATTTTGGAAATAACACCATTTTAATCATCAGCTGAAGCAAATTTAAAGGTGCTAGCCTTCAAGGATTCATTCAAATGATTTTTGGGGAGCAAATGCCCTCACAGGAACAGGAAGTCTTCCCTCTGGATGAATTCCACTTAGGAGAGATCACTGGAAAGAGGTCTTCAGGAGTCTGTGTTAAGTCCTACTTAACTCCTTTAACTCCTCTTACCAGTGAGACACCCTGGTGATGTCCTGAGCAGCCAGACTTGTTAGTTCAGCAGCCAGAACATGAAAAGATGAGAAAAAACCTCAGGGTCAGTGAGGTATTCAGTCAGGTGGATGCTGCTCGAGATCTTTGCCTCAGTGTTTTGGGAAGAGGGAGGCTGTGGGCAGCATAAGGAGCAGGTAAAAAGGGAGACAGAAGAGTCAGTGTGGCCAGGGGCTCTGGTGTGTCTCTCAGGCTGTGCTGTGCAGTATTCACTGAACCTCTGATAATAACTGGGGAATGGAGAAAACTAAACAAAGACAACACAAAAGCCACAGTTTACAAGCAAAAAGGGGCGTGTGGCAGTTCAGACACCCAAAAAAGTCAGAGCACCCATGATAAAAACTGGAATTGCCTATTCTATCTTTCAAATTTAGCTCAGCATCATCCAGAAGCAGTAAAATAAGTGCCCTGTATTTAGGGCCAGTGACTCACTATAAATGGTGATAATTTTGGTCACATCTGCTGGTCCCTGTCATGAAGAGCTGCCTTGAAAGCTGCCCCTACAGAAAGATATCTCTGCAGGAACTCTACCTTAGTTAAAGAAAAATTATATAAGATCTGCCCCATGACCTCAAGGATTTCTGTCAGACCTTGGTCTTTGTGTAAGGGGTTCAGGGGTGAAGCAGCCCAGGACTTGAGCTGGGAACTCTGGTGTGGGTAAGGTGGGAGCAGCACTGACCATGCCAGGAACTCCTGTTGGGAAAGGTGGGGAATGAGAGTGGGAATAGCCAGTCACACCCTGAGAGCCCTGGAACATTCCCTCCCTGAACTGAAACCTGAGTGGCCTGAAAACATGTTGGAGCTTTGCAAACTCCACCCTGGATTGTGGCCAGGGTGGGACTTCACTGTGACTAAAGCCAACCATCCTGTGACCCTATAAACATGGTCCTACATGAGGCACTGACCTCTCCAGGGCTGCAGAGGGCTGCAGCCAGCATCTCCCTCTGAGAGGATGCTCAGAGCTCACTGACCCTCAAGTCTGCAATAACCACAGGACCTTTGCTGAAAGCTGGCAATGGAGCCTAGGCTGATAGCTCTACTCCTCAACCCTGGCCCAGTGAGAAATGTCAATACCTTTGAAATATTTCACTCAAGTCTAGGGGAATTTTCAATAGGTACCTTTCTACACACATATGTACACATACATATATACAAAACTATCTTCAAGAGTGTACAGGTAAAAATCAGACCCAAATTTTTGATTAATTGGAAAAAAAACCCCTAAAAATACATACTACATATATATCTATATATCTATCTATATCTATATCTATATCTATATCTATATCTATATCTATATCTATATCTATATCTATTGTTTTGAACAACTCACCAGCTGCAAGTTGACTGCTGGCAGACCATTTCTTTGTTTGTGTCCTCGAAGTCAAAATGCAAAAATTTACATAAATAAGAACCTGAAAAGAGCTCTAAAAGCTCCTTTGAGAGTTTGGACTACTACCTGAGAATCCACAAGATAAATAAGTGTCTGTATAAGTGCACTAAGTCTGCCCAATTGTTAGAACTCAGCAGTAAAATACAACATTGAAAGGGTAGTATGTAGTTCATGAGCATGGATAATTATATTGTTGAGTAGGATAAGTACAGTAGAAAAAAAAACCCAGGAATATAAGATGCATGTACTAGGAAGACTGCAATAGAAAGCATCCACTTGACTTTAAGAGACTTTGGTATTTGTACAGGATGTTCAAGCAGCTCTGCTTGAACTGGCACTGTGGGTTTGCAGCTTGAACTTGCCTGGCACTGTGGGTTTGCAGCTGGGACAGCAGGTTCCTTCCTGCTGAACTTCAGCTTCATGGCATCTGCTGGTGAAGGGCTGGACACTGCCTCTGTGGAGATGCATGTGGAGAGGACTGCAAGGATGTTGATTGCACTGCAAGACAGCGTCCTTGAAAAAGAAAATTAAATATCCATTATTTAAGTGAAAATCTTGGATTTAATTCCCAGGTTTCTTATAAATCAGCATCATTGACTCATAATTTAACCTAAAAATCTTGCTCTTGCTCTTCACAAATTTTAGATATTTTGGAAAGGGCCATTTGCCAAGACAATAATATTTAAGTAACTAAATATGAAGTTGCAGATCTCTTTTGTTTTATAAAACCCTTATAAATACGTGAAATAAGTGAAACAAAACCACAATGAGGCATCAACTGAGTCAGTCCCAACTACTAATGGCTGCACTATTAATCATATAATCATATAATTAATGGCTATTTAGTCCTTGGAATACCTGGAATCACCTTTATCTGCCAGCAATCCCCAAACGTGAACACCCAGCCCAGAGTCACAGATTGTTGCAGCTCAGCCCACATGTAAAGATTGCAAGGCAAGCACATGGCATGGATGGAGCCTTTGTTCCTTATCCAAACAGAACAAGTCCAGTGCCCACAATCCACTATCAGCTTAGAGATTATTTTTTTATCGCTGTTTTTAACCCTGATTCCTCATAAATACATTCACAGGCACCATTTAAAAGTCACTTCTTTGTTCCAAAGAAATGCAACACAGCAGCAGGAAGACATTATGCAGTAACACACCAGGGCAAGCTATATGCAAAGGAAACCTGCCAAAATGAGTTTTTCCTCCTTTTCCTTAAGCTGTCTCACTTGAGGGCTTGTATGAGTACACAGTAAAGAGGCAAAAATCCATTTCATTTTCCTCTCTTTCAGGCTGTCATCAGCTTCATTGCCACCACACCAAACCTCCTTTGCTTGGTGAGTGCAGAGCTGTGTCACACCCTGCCCTGGCCCAGCATTCCATGGCATTTCCATGGCTCTGAGCCCTGCTGCTCTGGGTGAGGAATGGAGACCTGGCTGCAGCACTGCAGAAAGCACTTGCCCTCTTCTTTCCCAGGGCTGTACCCAGCAGGATCCACAAGTTTAGTGTCTTTTCCACATGGGGCTTTCCTCTCCAACTTCTCATTTACATCAAAAGCATGCCCTTAAACTGAATATCTCAAGTCAGGTAAGGTAACAATACAATACAGATGCAAGTTGCCTGTATCTTCCCAGGGCCACACAACTTGTAGAAAGTGTTTATAGCTCCAGATGCCTTTATTATTGAATTTAAAATAAAAGCAGCATTATTTGTAATTTTAGTGGACAGCTGACTTGCTGTGATTTATCCTCACAAAAAACTTCTGCTTTTCAAAAAGAAAATTCTCACTTTAGTCTTAAAGAACAAAAAAAAACCAAAGAAGCAGTCAGATAAAAATCTGTTTTGAGGCCCTACAACATAAATTAAGTTAGCACAGCAGGGCTTTCACTGTAATAATTTAACTTGTCAGTTCACATCATTGACTAACTTGAAGAATTCATGGGGCTTAACTGATCAATATAATAAACAGTTTGGATGGCTCTGCAGGAATAGCCCAGTCTTAATTTGAGGTCAGTTCTTATTCCTTTTAAGTCTCATTAGCAGAGGCCAATGTAAATCCAGAGATGTGAGGACAAAAGCAGAAAGCTTTGCATCAGCTGTGTGATCACTACAATGTCCAGTTAAATGGTATAAATCCCAACTGCAATCTCTTCCAGGTCTCTGGCATGGAACAAAAAGCCTGTGTGATCACTGAAGGTTATTTGTGAGAGATAGTTTTCATTTTTCTATCTAACGGTGTAAAAAACAGTTTATACAGGTGGTCGTTGGTTTTGACCCAAGAATAAATTGTTTATGTTAATGAGCTGCTCACAACAGAATACTTTCACATGGGAACTGCAAAGTGCCAGCTTGGCCTAGAAGAAATGACAGGCCAGCCAGAGCAGGCCTGATTTTATGAGACCTTTCTTTATAATTTTTCTACTTTACTGCAACAGAGTCCCAGGCTCAGCTGCTGCCAGGCAGGGCAGCCTCAGGGGTGGCAGAGCTGTGCAGGTGTGTGAGCTGGGACCCACTGCTCCACCATCAGCCTAAAACTTGGCTTCAGAAGGGGGCAGCTCTGCCCCTGTGCAGAAATCCCCCTGAACACCGTTCTGTTTGCCTGTTCAGGCTGTGTCCAGTCACACGAGGGTCACCAAGTGTTACACGAGTGATACAGGGGACAGATATCATAGACTCCATCATTCGGAAGACATAAAAGGCATTTTTTAATAGAAAATCACACTTCTTATAGAGAGCATAGTGAACCTAAGACCTGATTGGTCTTTAGGAAACTTCTCTTGCACTGTTGGTCAAGAAAGGAACAACACCTACGTGTAAACATCTTTCACAACACCAGGTGCAGGGAATAAGATAATAATTGTTTTAATTCTTTCTCTGAGCTTTCCCAGGCTGAGCCTGGGAGAAGCTATGTCTCTGTTAATAGAGACTGTGAGAATACCACATTTGCCCAGTGTGCAAAAGATTGAAGAGTGCTGCTTTAGTCTCTCCCGCCTCCTTCCAAACAGCTTCATTTAATCACTCCCAAAGGAAGGAACTTCCCAGGCCAAAACATCTGACTGAGCAGAGTAGCAATATGTGAACTCCACTACAATGAGTGAGAAAACTGGAGCTGTCAGGTAATTCGTGCATGTTGTTTTTCCTCAGCCTAAGATTTCAGAAGCCCCTTCAGCTGGAACTGAACTCTCCTACAACTCCAAAAGGTGGTTGTGCTCAGGTGGGATGGTCTCTTTTTCTCCAGGCAGCACTGACAGAACCAGAGGACACAGCCTCAAGTTGTGCCAAGGGAAATTTAGGTTGGATGTTAGGAAAAAGATTTTTACAGAAAAGGTGATAAAGCACTGGAATTGTCTGCCTGGGGAGGTGGTGGAGTCACCATCCCTGGGTGTGTTTAACAAAGCCTGGATGTGGCACTCAGTGCCATGGTTTAGTTGAGGTGTTAGGGCTGGGTTGGACTCGATGATCTTGAAGGTCTCTTCCAGCCTTGTGACTCTGTGAATTCTGTGAAAAACTCTTAGAGCCAGAACTCATGGCCTATTACCCTTACCCACACCATGCCATCATCCCTAAATGAATGAAGTCCAAGGAAAGCAACTAATTAACTTGTGCTGAATCATAGGAAAAGCTTACTGTGAAGCCAGGTGAAGTAGCATCCCATGCAGCCAGGAATTAAGTTCAGGTAAGGTCCTCAGCCTGAGGACAGATGCTTCTGCAGCAGAGTGAAAATGGAAGAAAGATGCAAATCACTGCTATTTGAGGAGCCAGCCGAAGGCCAAGTCTATAGGCTGTGACTCTGTAAAGGAAGAATTGAACTCCAGAAATTCAAGGACTAAACTCAATTTTTATCTCAAGAGAGAGGCAGCAAGAAGCAATAGTGCATGGTAGTGACAATGACATGTTAGAAAACCAAATGCATTCAACGCTTCCATTTTCCCTATTTACTTGTTCAGTCATTCTGTGTGGAACAAAACATCTGCTTCACAGCTGAGACACTCAGCTCCTCAGAGAAAGTACCCTGAGCCTGACTAAAACACAGTTGAACAGGATGGCAAGATGACTTCCATGCACTGCTATTCAGGTGCATAGAAATACTAATGGATAGTTATAAAAGTGGCTGAGCTTGAAAGGAAGACAGACTCCTTAAAAACCTATCAGGACATCAGCTGCAGCAATATTCCCAGAACTGTGTAACTATTGTTGCATCCAAGCTCTGTACTTCCCAGTGCCCCAGACAGAGTTTACATTTTACCAGGAAGGCCACAGAAACATTAAAAAAAAAAAAATCTCTCATAATTCCATATGGAACAGAAGCACATTCAAGATATACTTCAAGGTGCCTGCTTCCAATTTCAAATATGAAAGAGTGTTGACTCTGTTTCATGTGTTGCAGCCCAACTGCCAAGGCACAGGAAGATTGCTGAAGCCAGCTCTGAAATATCAATCTGCCCAGGTAAGTCAAACATCACTTGTTTTCCCAAGTGAGGCTGATGAAATCATTGTGGTGACCAGAGTGGCCAGTGCTGTAGATGGGAGTAGTTTGAGTCCTTGACTTTCCACATGTGGCTTTTCCCCACAAGAGGATTCACAGCTCAGGGAGAGTGGCATTTTTCAACCACACAAAGACAAAAAGCAAAGCATACATCTTGCAAGTGATGCAGAAACAACATTCTGAGAAAGACATGTCTTCACAACATTCAGATTGGTGCCACTTTCACTCTGGTAAAAATCAGTGTTTTGGTAAGTAACTCTGGACCATCACTACATTAATTTCATTTACAATCATTTTCTTAATTGCTTTCCTAATTAACACAATGTCCATGTCTAATGATCTATTTCCTCTATGTTTTTCACCATGAAGGCCATCCCAGTCACTGCTTTTCCACATTGCACTCTCAGTCTCTGCTGATACCTGCACACAAACTCCTTCTTTGATACAGAAAATTTACAAAAAGCATTTCCCCCTGCCAAGTGTAAAGACACTTGCTCCAAATTTGAACAAGGCATGCTAAACCCTGTGCCTCAGCTCTCCTCCTATCAATTCACACAACACAGGTGTTACATGAAATGGACCATCACCTAATCTGTCAGCAATGAGAAAAGCACGTGGGGGCCTCACCATAAATCTCTCATGTTTAAATGGAGAAAAAGGCATAGAGTAATGTCTTATGCATCAACTGTTCAAGTGAAACAGTTCTGTGATATGCAGGCTGCTAATCTTCCATGTAAATATAAGCCATAAAAAGTGTCTAACATCTAAGTGGAAGATCAAATGAAAGCACATTTTTAAGGTGTTTTGCTCCTGAGGAATAAGGCTTTTCCCGCTAAATGGTGCTTCCCTCTGAAATCTATTTTCACTGAGCTGAGCATGGCACTTGGAAAAGAAATCAAGGTGAGATATCTAGGAGGAAGTTTTAACTTCTCATCGTGAAAGCTCCTAGATACAGGATTTAAGACAACCATGGCTCCTCAGGTATAGGCATCTTTACAGAAACAAGAACAACTTTCACATGGCCAATTCCCACTGGCTGACGTGGTTCAGAGCTCCATGGTGGAAAGCCCCATCAGGAGACCCCTGCTCTGATGGCTTTTGTAATGCTGTGGTGGGGGGGGAGGGAAATTTGCCTTTTCACTAGAAATAAACCCATTTCCATAAGTTTCACCCTGGTTTTTATTGCACCAACACTAAAGAATGACTCACAGGAGCCATGTGGCTACGTGCAACAGCTGAGTGTCTCTGGTGAGTGGTCCCAAAAGGACAGGACAGGTGAGTGGTCCCAAAATGACAGGACAGCTCTGATGTCAAGCCTGCTCAGAGTTTAAAAGCTGTGTGATTATGTGGAATCAAACCCCCAGCAGGGCAATTTTCCTTCTGAACCACTTGAACCCCAGACACTGCTGCTTCTTCCAGGTACTGTGCTATCCATCAAGTTCTTCCTTTCATATGGCTGGCACTTCCACATTCCTAAACCACCTGCAGGTGTGGAAGGACTCATTCCTGCTCATATTTACCCTGTCACCACATAATGGTGCTGAGACAGAGTTTTAGCATTAGTTTTATTCACCATCAATGCTGTTTACACGAATTCCTTTTCCAGGAGCAATACATCTTTTGCAAGTTCCTATTCAGCACATTATCCTGAAAGTCATAAAACAGAAGGAAACAAATCAATAGCATCTAATCTGAGTATGGCTCAGTTCTGTGCTTTTGGTTAAAGGAAAATTAACTAATTAGCAGGCATCTAGTTTTAGATCCTGTATCAAACATTGCCAAATAGGGTTTATCTTTCAATACAGTAGTTCAGATCCAATAAAACACTTAAAAATATGAAAGTAAAAAAAGAAAAAAATCCATTCATTAATTTCTATGGTTTAATTTGAAAATAAAGTAGTTCTCAGATAATTGCCAAATTTCCATATTTATAAGAAGATGGCACATATGGGGATAATAGCAAAAATGGAAGTACCACTTTTCTATTAATATGGAAATTCAGAAATTATTGGAGTTATCTGTTATAAATCAACTTTCTCATTCTTTTGCTGATGGAAATGCCATTTATCCCCTACAATAAATTCCAAAACTACTAATGCAACTCCCCTTTCAATCTGATAAATCAGTGTAATGGTTGTCATGCTTATCCTCAAATTTGGCAGGAGTTCTGCTCTTAGATTAAAATCGGTCAAGCCAACCCTAGTGGTGCAACACCACTACAGGTTCTGCAGTTAGAGGGAGAAGGGATTTGTTCACACAATTTTGTTATTTGCTTCATTTATCTGCCCCAAACAAATACTGCACAGCCACAAGGCAGCTTCATTATTCACTTAAACTGACCAGAACAATGCGATTCCAAGGCAATATTTCATCTGCTTGCACTGGACAAATGATTTAGTGGAAACTGGCAAGAACAAGAGATTTTTCAAGGATTTGTTTTTTATACCAAGCATTCCATGTTGCTTGATATCAGGGTGAAGGTGGCCTATCATCTTCCATGGAGGAGTGCAGCAGTGGATGCCTTCTTGTGGACATCAGCTTCACAAAACTGTCTCTACAGGGGACTTTTGCAACCTGAAAAAGTCAAACAACAGGCTGCATCACCACTTAGCAGTAGGGTCTTTGTAAGCATGAATGAGGAAATGATGGTTCTCACCTGCTATGAGGATGAATTTATTATTCTTAGGGAGACATCTAGAAGAAAATTTTACTTTTATCCTGTGTGTTATTAAGTTCTACATGCATCCCGAGATCTTCACAGGGTCCTCAGTCTACCTATTCAGAGAAGAAAAAAGCTCTTCCATCAATATTTCTATCTCCTGCCAGACTCTACAATTAATTTTGCGTAGCTCACACAGCACAGAGCAGGCAGCTGGGACAGAGGGTCAGATCCCAGCATTGCAGAGAACTTTCTCCCAACTGAACCAGTCCCACAGGCAAGGCTGCAAATGGTACCAAAGCCCACTGCTCCCATGAGCATCCTTTGTACTCTTCCTTGGCACTACAGCTGGGTTTTAACAGTGTGGCTTCAAGCCAAACAGAGACCTTCCCCCAAAGTCCCTTCAGATGCTCTCAGAGCAGTGTTCACTTCTGGAGGATGGAGGATTCAGAAATACCACTCTTGCACAGGTAAATGAGGAGTCATGAGCTCTGCTGATCCCTCCTGCCCACTGTGCTGCTGTGTTTTTGGGAGAACCCACAGAGAACCCTCTGCCACCACCACCGTGGCTTCCCCTCCTACCACAGAGCTCCACACCCAGAGCATATTCTGGAGTTTAAAGGTCAAACAGAAAAAATTGCACGATGATGACATGAATGATTTGTTTCAGTAATTTAGCAGCATTGGTTTGTTGTGATTATTGCTACAAACTCCTTTCATATTTACAACTGTGATAATTTTAACATCTGAATAATTTATATAAGGTGATCAGTGATGCGTGTGTCAGAGAATCAGGAAAATTAGCTCCTCTAGTGCTCCCTGACTCTAAAAAAACATATTTTCCTATCCAATTATATTGTTTCTCTGTTGTTTGTATTTTGAATAGAGAGAAGTACCATGCCAAGAGATTCTGAATGGGAGCCACAGCATGGTCTGCAATTAAGATGTAGCCATACAGACACACCCAAAAGACATGCCAATAAATTTCACCTTCCCTACAAGAATCCAGTAAGGATCAAGAAGATGGGAAGAATTGTACTTTTCACCAACTCACACTGTGCTGCAATTTAAAATCAAAAACAAACAACAAAAAACAAACAACTCCCAAGTAGACACTTCTCTCTCCAGCACGTTTTAGAATAAACCGAACAAAGAGAAGGAGCTGAGGAAGGAAAAAGTAACACACTGTGACACTTGTTTTAACTGTATGCAGCCCTTATGGGCAACAAGGATCCTGAAGGACATTGAGGGAAATCCTGTAACTGCAAAGACCCAGAATAAGAGGTGTTCTATAAATACTGAAGTCAAACCAGGAGACAGATGGAAGACTGGTAGCACTAAAGCTGAAAAAAGATGGAAAATGTGTGAAGGAGACTTTTATGAATGGGCTTTAAAGCCTGGGGCAAGTACCAAAGCTGTAACTTTCATAAGACATCCCATGGGCTGACATTCTCCCTTTGGACAGAGATAAGTGTGCCCAATACCTCAACAAGACAAATCAACAAGACAAATACAGATAAGATAACGAAAAGAGTTGATTTTGATTTAACATGAGGCATGCCTGACAGACTCACTTTTGTGCAGGAAAGTTGATCTACCAAAAGAGGGGCTGATGGAATCAATGTACAGCCATGGCAAGTGAGGCTGGATGGCAAGAAATGGCAATATCTGGAAAAAGTTTGATAGTGACACTCATCAAACACATCTATTCCAGTCTAGAGCTGCAATGGCAAGGCTTCCACCAAACAGCTCAAACAGAATGTGTGCACTGCAGTTCAGCTCCAGCAAGATTCCTGCCCTTCAGGAAACCCTTGCAGGCCTTGTCGTGGTGCATCAGACAAAGCATCATTTCCCAAGATCCATCAAGGTGTTTAAAAAAGATGAAAAAAATATAAACAGTAAAAAAAATCCCAGGTCTGCCTTCCTGACTACCCATGACAAACACAAGCACAAAATTTATGAATCCCACCTCAGGAAACCAGCACTTCAGCAGAAAGGTTGCACAATGTTTCCCCCTCCCAACCAAGTGACAGCTGTGAGCCAGTGCTGATCCCTCCTTCCAGGAAGGGCAGAGACAACAGCTGGGGCCAGGCTTCACTCAAAGTCTAGATGAGACACAAAACTGCCTTTTGACTTGACCCTCCCAGCTATTCCTAGGGTATCTTCCTTCCCAGCAGGCTTGTGTCAAAGCCCAGGTGTAGATTGCAGAAGTAATGGACAGGCCAGACTTGTTCCTCTGAGCACAGATTCCAGAGAATGAAACTCTGGAGAAGGTCCTCTCAAAATATTTCTTATACAGAGATAATCGAGGAAGCATTAAGGTATGAGCCTGCAACAGCTGCAAAGCAGGAGAGATTCAGCACACAGAAAAAAATAAAAAGCAGATTAAGATGCTCACGCTTAACAGATGAAAATCAGGAAAAAAATACACTGATTGTACATTCTGCAATATAACAAATAGAAGAGTGAAATCCAAGATGTGTGGCCCAACAGCTGCATTACTGTGAGCTGCCAGAGCCAAAACTTATAGAATATTCCTTTTGCTGATTGAAATCTGTAAGACACTTCAACATCTGTTAGAACAAGATGCTTGTTTACCACATTCCCCTACAAAATGGAATGATGTTTCTTACCTAATGTACTGAAGAATTTTTAGATGAAAGAGGGATGTTTATGAGATCCATGCAGGGTGTAATTGAAAGAATATTTCCGGATAAAAATACCATATGTTTTGTATTTCCATCGAACCTATAAATATCTCTCTAACAGTTTGGGCCCATAAATACCATGACTGGGAAGAGTTTTATGCATTTGCTTAAGGCTTTTATTACTTTCAATTATCAGTTTGCTAACTGCATCTCATTTCCCTCCCGCTACATCGCCGTATTCCCAAGGATGAATTTTGAGATGTCACTGGGATCACTGGGATGGGCACAGAACTGAACAGTGCTGGGACACATGGAACAATCTGGCTTCCACAGGGCACAGATAGCAATTCCACCCCTACCACAAATGCCACGTGCTCTCTACAGTATGTGACCTGCAAGATTTATTTGCTGCCTTGGTTGCAGGGAAAACCTTAAAAATGCAAACCTCCAGGAAGTCCCAGCTGCACAGCAGAGCTGTGTAATGTAATTCTTCCTGCACAGCACATTAGCAGGAATAGTGGAATGTGAGCATACAGAAGGAAATCTAAGCTGCTAGAGAGACAGAAATCACGATACCTTACTCCTGACCACATAAGAAATTCTTACTCTCTTTATATAAAATAACAAATTAAAAAAATCAGTGTTTTCTAAAGCCTACCACTGAAAGAATCCCTTCCCCCATATGAACAGGGAAAACTGCCAGTATTTTAGGGAAAAATTCCATTTTCACTATTTTTTTCACTGTATTTTGGTAGTAACAAGAGCACTGTTTGCCCTTGTTTCAAGAAAAACTATTTTACTATCAGTCTTGTTAAAATCTGATTTCTGCACTACTTTTCCACTCCCTTAGAAAGATATTCTCCAAAGAAAAATTAACCTTTGCTTATTTCATTTTCAGCTTAACTCACACAATGGGTTTATTCCTCCAATGTTTCATACTAAAAAAAAAATAATTTGAGAATGTCTCTGCACAGTTAATACAAGCCTTGCAATTCCATGTGCACTGTTCTGTGGTGCCAACAACATTATTTGGATGCATGGAGATGAAAAAAGAGTTTGAAAGTTGAAGAATTCAACAATATGCACCCACCAGTACAGGAGCTGTTGAAGTCACCCAGAAGAATACACAGCTGCTCCACTGAGATTTTTCAGTGTCACTGCAATTTGAGATTACAGTGTTTGAAGTATTTGAAGTTCCATGGATCTCTCCATTTTGCCCACAGGTCACCATGTGCCCTTTTCACCTTTGCCAGGTGAATGCCAAAAGCTTCCTGTGGCAGTCCAGGAGCTGAGAGCTTTGAGCCATATCCACCTCCACCAGTCAGGAAGGAAATTTTGTTGTACCCTGCCAGTTCCATGATCAGACTTTTACAGCTTTCTTTAAGCTAGAAAGAAGAAAAAAAGGTAGGGAAAATATTATCTCTGGAACTGGAGCCCAAATTCAAATTCTTCAGCCAAATTCAATGTCAAATAAGGGATTTAAATAGGATTTATAGTTTAATAACAAAATTTTCTGTGCCTCGCAGCAGCAGTCCAAGTCATCAAAACTCAACACTGAATACACAAGTTCATTTCCCAGACAGTGCAAAACTAAATGCATTTTTTTTTCTTTTTTACTTTTTCCAGTACTGCATTCATTTCAGGTTAATAGTATAGGGCTACAAGAGAGATAAAACAATTTATACATGAGTGTGTTCCTGATATAACAGTTTTTCAATAACCACTTGTTAAAGACAAATGCTACCAAGATTGTTGGGGCTAAACAGCAACTTATAAATAGCTCTTAATTTCCTGCTGCTCAAAGCACCTACTGACCATGAGGACAGTGAATTTCCACCTCACCACTGTAATTATTTATCAGGTGTTCAGGCCTCACTGGAACAGAGCTGCCCTGAGTTTTGCAGGGTGATGATGCCACTCTCAAGCAAGAACCCATGCCCTGGCCTGGGGTGTTCATCTTTCTGGAGCCCACAGGACCTAGCAAATCAGACAAATGTCAGTAGAATGTTTTGAAAAGCACACTTTCAAGGGAGAAATAACATCTGCTTTAGGGCAGAATTCTTCTCACTGGTTTACAAGCTATTTACAATTACTTCAGGAAAAGCCCTTTGGAATAGTGGTTTTCCATGATAGTCAAAGTTTCCTAGGGAAAAAAAACAACTAAGATAAAAAAAGCAAACTGATTAAAGGGACCTAATGGTAGTACATTAGAATTCAACCAGGAGCTCACTGGGACACAGCAGCAGCTGAGCTCCTGTGCCTTCTGGCTCACAGCTTCCCAGGAATGAGGAGATCCACAAGGTCTAGGAAACACTGCCATTATCAGAGGAGGGTGAGATAACCCCAGAGCAGAGCAGAGCTACAGCTTGCAGTGAGCCAGGAGCCTCTAAGCTGCAGGAGACCAAATCCCAGGGATCTGTGTGAAGCAGCCCTTGGAGCACAGAGCCAGGGAGGTCAGAAGTGCAAATTTGCTGTGCCTGATGGTGTTGGATGCAAAGTGTGGTGCTGCAGGCCCAGGGGGACACAGGCACAGCACTGACCCAATGTGAAAACTTCAAGAGACCAAAGTCAGCACAGGTGGCTGGGCAACAGGCTCCCCACAGCCCTTGGGCTCAAATATGCTGTTTCTCTTGGACTCTTCCCACAGTCTGAAGACACTCCTAGAGCTACCTGCAGCAGCAGAGCAGTGGGCTTTTCCCATTTTCTATCCGCTCCCTTCCTGTGCCTACTGCAGCAAAACCACCTGCAGGCGATTTGCTCTGACAGGAATTCACAGCATCAGCACAGAGACTCTCGAGGCCCCTCCCTAAATGAGGTGTTTCAGACATTTCCCCAGCGGTCTGGACAAAACTGCAGAGTTATGAGCACCACCAGTAACAGCCCTGCAGCCTCACAAATGGATTTCAGGGGACTGGGAACCACCAACACCAGCTAGATACCTTCTGGACATGTGTGCAGCAGCTGCCCTGGCTGAACATCATTCCACTCAGCACTGTCCTGCACAAGCTTGCATACAGGCTAAAAACAGCAGGATCTCTTCAGTTTACAGACAATTATGAAGAGAAAACGAGTCCTGGACACCTACAGCCAGGCAGAGCTCACTCAAAGGGTAAAGTCTAAGGCAGGTCTGAGCCACTGATCTGATTTCCCATATTTTGGTTTCCCAGATATAATGTTAAAGAACAGTTTGTATAATCTGCCATATAAAGCCCACCTTAAGGGATTAGTCTTTTGAAGTAAGCTGTTTCAGTGCAGTATTTCAGAACATTTTCTCTCAAAGCTAGACCTACTTTATGTTACTCATCTGCCATATTTTCTTTGGGCATATTTTCCAAGTGTTTTCCCTCCCTCAGTTGTTGTAAGTCAGTGCTTTAGGATAGCCTGAGCTTGGGAACAGCACTGTTGGCTTACTCTGACCAGTTAGCACTAGTGTTCTACTCAGAAATCTAGGGCAGAACTAGGTAGGCTGAAGATAAATTGCAGAGTACTCAAATATTAACTCCCAAAAAGTAGTTTGAAGGAGGAGGACTCAATGGGAAGGCTGCAGGTTACCAACCAAAATCTGGGCATTTGGAACTCAGAACAAGGAGCCTCAATGTACAGCTACCATGCAGGAAAGAGTGCTTCAGTGCTGCTTGCAGGATAGTGGATAGAACCCTTTCCATGCCTTGTTTCAATAAGAGGATTGATTTACTGAGAATGCTTTGGTATTGTGTGCTTACAGTCTGCTGGAATAGTTACCCCTTCATCTTAAGTGACTCCCTCACATCCATCCTTAGAAATAACACTGGAGAGGAGCCAAACAGGAAATAGCATTTCTAGATCTGCCAAAATATCATTTGATTAGATTGGATAGCAAGAAAAACCACTGTCATATATATATAGTGTTGTTTTTCTTGCTTGAAGTTACACAGCTCCTACACAAACACTTTTATACCCTTTGAAACAGGTGCAGAACTGCCAGCAACAGAAGAATGGCTGTTTACCAGACACATTCTCTGTGCTAAATCCAGAGTGCACACTTTTTTCAGAATATTATTTCTATTCATCACCCAAACTTGGCAATGACTCAGTGCTGCAATTGCCTTGGTGTGATGTGCCCTAGGGCCCATTATTGTATGCTGATCCATGATGCCAGGTTAATAATCTGGAAGAAGCTGGTTCAGGTAAAAACACCATGATAAAGATCCAACCCTAATGGTTATTTTCTGCAATTTGACTGCAGATGAAGAAGGCTTGGAAAATTCTGAGGCCTGAGATAGAAAAGTGGGGTTGAGAATTGTTTTGAATCAAATGTTGGACAGCAATTTTGGCTTCAATGAGCATAGCTTCAAAAAGTTCCCCTTTATTAACAGTGGCTATGGAAGTTAAAAAATCACTGATCTAATAGTACATCTTCCAAGTACATGACTGCTCCCCTTGCAAGAGTTTTGCAGAACTAATTCACTATGGTAAAGAGCTTGATGAAATGACTCTTGATAGGTGAAAAAAATTGAGCTTAAAACTTAAAACATATTAAATTTAGAATTTGTACTTCTCTGCTTTCTGTCTGTGGATCACTATGCTTCATGACAGAAGAGAGGCTTTTTTAGCAGAATTTATTTGCCTTCCAACTGCTATCCTGGAATGACAATCAGTTGTACTCTGTCATACTAATTACACTGAGAGCACAATGGCCAATAGGTGGTCAGGATAGTAAAAACAGTACAAGTTCTATAACTGTTTGAAAAAAATTGCTTTCCATAATTACAGTGCTGTAAATAGAAAAGGAAGCTCATCTACTCCCATTTAAATCAGGGGCTACTCATACAACCTTTTCTAGTGCAGTATAATATTACTTTTTAATGGCCAGTACCTCTTCCTGCCTCTAGTGAAGATCCTGTTCCAGTACTGAATAGAAATTTAGGATGGCATATAAGAGACAGTACCCAACCCAGCCTATGCTCTAAAATTTTGGATCAACTGGCAAGTAAAAACTACTTTAATAGGACATTTTATAATCTTAAAACCCTTACTAATCTCCCTTGAAGATTGCAATTCAATGTCTGAGAAATGACGGGACGAATGAAGAGAAAACTTGAAATATAAAAGTCAGAGAAGAGACAAATGGAAGTTCCACCCTGAAAATAAAATGCAGCCACACAGAAGCACTGAGCAGGGCAATGAGTGAGGGTTTGATTGCCAGTCCTAACAATAGCTTGAAGCCCTCTGTGAAAGGCAGTAACAAAACTGAGCATGACTATGTCATGTTCTTCCCTTTCAAGGTCCAAGTCTTGGAGAATTCCTAACCAAACTCTAGGAAGAAAGATTAGTACCAAGTACCTTTTAAATTACATTTTTTACAGGTTTCCAGTTGCATGAAGGCATTTTGCTAGAACTCTTTTACAGGTTATTTGGTGTTTAAGGTGAAACCAACAAATGGTTATAAATATTAGGATGGCATATAAGAGACAGTACCCAACCCAGCCTATGCTCTAAAAATTTGGATTTCTTCTTACTCTGTAGATGGAAACACACCTTAATGTGCTTAGAACCCAGTACCATAGAAGGATATCAGTAAATGTGGGGTTTGGGGGGTTTTTCACATCTATCACGTGGATGTCACAGGGGAGTGAAGCCCTGTGTGAACAGCACAGTGATTGATGTCATGGAACATGAAGAGCAGAGGGTGCTTGCCTCACTTTGCAACCCACCAATGTATCTAAAAACATTATTTAACCTACTAAGCAGCTGGTTTGGGTGCAGAGGAGAAGAGTTTCTCTTTTCTTGGATGACAGTGTACCTCCCACATTCAGTGATTCATTCCTCTTAGCCTTGGGAGAAGCAGCCTTCTTTCCTGGCTTATAAACACATTTGTGAAGTATCTGGTGATCTCTGCCCAGAATTCCTTCCCTTATGCTGCTTCCTCCTCAATTTAAACAGGCTCTGAAACATTTCGGTAGACGACCATAAATATTTTTATTATAGTTGATAATTTCGTTGGAGGAAAAAAAATTCAATCCTTAAGAGGTTTGGGAAGAGGTCACACATTTAAACTGCATCTGTTCAAGAGCAAAGTATGTTTCCTGTGCTTTCCACATTAACTGCCAGCCCAGGAATTCACTGGTACAAACATCTCCCTAATGCCCGTGAAAAAAACTCAGTCACAAGATTCCACCACAAATTATGGGAAAGTAGGATTTTTAAGCACTATTTCTGGAAATTCAAATGCTAGACTGAAAGTGTTTCTTAATGGTATGTTTACATGCTTGATGCTAAAATCAGAACTAGCCCAAATGTCTACATTTTTAATGAAAAAACCATGATTGACCTAGTTTTTAATCACACAATCTGGTTAAGAACTTCATGCTTTTCAAAGAATATTGTGCTTCTCAAACTTATATAAATTTACATTCAATTCTGTTTGTTATTTTTTCTCTCATTTTTTGAAGCCTTTCTTCCCACTGTTTCCCTTCACCAGGAACTGGATGATATGAGAAAGGCAAACACCCAAACAGAGTTTCAACCTGAAATTCACTTCTAAAGTTTTATCAAAGATTTTGAAAAAAAAAACCCTTTTCTTAACTAGTTTTATAAGTCAATTTAAATTTTTTCTTCACTATATATTTATACACATACACATACACACACATTATACATTTTAAAGAACAATAAACATACTCTCATCCTGTTGATCTGAATAAGTGAAAGATTTCCACTCTGTATCTAACAGTTAATTTGCTCTGAAGGTATTTCTCATCTTAAAGAGCTTTGCAGAGGTGACTTCAAGCTTCTACCTTGTTTTGGATGACACTCTTACCTTTCTCTGCAAAAAGGAGCATAACACCAATGACAGGAATACAAATGGCACAGGTTCTTCCTTGAATCCTGTAAAGGGAGTATCTGGAGAAGCTGATAAAGGCACAGATTGCACTATCAGGACTAGATTTCTGCTGCTTTAAGAGCCCTCATTTCTACTTTCTTCATAGGAAGCAATATTTTTCAAATGCTAAAGCCTCTTTTGACAGGTTCAGCTTTGTCACAAGTTGGTTGGTAGTCACAGCATTTTCAGCCTATAAAAAGCTGATCCAGAATACAGGGTCTGTAGAGAGTTGGCTGAAATTACCTCAAACTGATTTCATCAGGCAGGACACTAAAAGATCATGACTGAAAGAGGAAAAAAACAGAAACAGGGACCAGCAGGAAGCAATAAGATAGTTCTCCTAGGAAAGCAATTTCAGCAAGAGATGATAATTCCTGAGAGATAGGGATTGCAAAGTATAGATGTCTTTCCAGGTCCTTCAGGACAGACAGCATGATTACAAAGACGAGTCCCTGTAATGACAGATTACATTCTGACCTTAGTGACTGTCAACATTAAGATAACTGAGGTTTGCTCTCAAGTCAACATCCAAGCCACTGAAATGACAGGCTCTGTATATCCCTAATCAAGCACAGCTCCAGCCCTGATCTTTGTGAGGTGAGAAAGTTCTGCTTTCTGTTCAGCCCCCCAGTATGTTTAGTCCCAACCAGAACCATGGAAGTACCATAAGACTGCTGCTCTGAGAGGAAAAACCCTGAACAGGACAGTGTAAGCCTGCCTCAAGTGGCATTTACATTAAACCTCTGCACATATACAGCACATGGGCACT
Organism: Dicaeum eximium; assembly: GCA_013396995.1. Taxonomy (NCBI): domain Eukaryota; kingdom Metazoa; phylum Chordata; class Aves; order Passeriformes; family Dicaeidae; genus Dicaeum; species Dicaeum eximium. The sequence continues at coordinate 522,492 of VWZP01002199.1, read as the reverse complement.
CAGTAAAGCCAAACACACAGTATAAATATGCACTTTGAATATTTCATTTATACAACTTTGGTGTGTCTCCCCCAGGTGCCAGTGTCAGGAGGTGATTTGGAACACACTGCACAGCTGAGCAGGAAGTGCAGCCTATACTGACAGAGATGCTCCTTGCAGTCTCATGGCTCTGGGTGTCTTTCCAGAGCAGAGGAAAATGGGACAAGCATTGGAACATGGGACAAGAGGGAAATGGGACAAAATGGGAGATAAAACACAGACCAGCCACATTGTATCATTCACCAGCAGTGCTGGCTGACAGGTGAGGTCCCAGCTGACTGGAGGTCAGCAAATGTGATGCCCATCTACAAGAAGTGTTGGAATGACAATCCCAGCGTTGGGATGGATGAAAGTTTGACAAGAAAGTATCACAGATATGTATGCTTGGCAGAAAGATTTTTGAATGCAGAAACTGAGAAAGGAATGGAGATGGAAGCAAGTTTTGATATAGAAGAGTAACAAAGGCCTAAAGGAACTGCTGAGCCAGTCTTATTGGAGAACTAAGAAGGCAAAGGCTGTGTTAGTTAAGAAAGGTTTTTATGACTTATAACAAAGGATAAGCCCACCTCAAATAGAAGATGCTTTTACCAAGCAGAAAAATACAAGAAGTAAATAGGCATGCTGATGTTNGAGTCCTGCATCTCTTGTAAGCTCTTACATCCCAGGAACTTCAGGGCTGTCAGTCATGGAGCAGGTCCCCTTGGGTGCCACCCGACAGCACCTACAGGACAAGGAGGGGATGAGGCCCTCACAGCATGGACTCCTGACGGGCAGGTTGGCCTTGAGCAACCTGATCTCCTCTGACAGCAAGAGCCACTTAGTGATGAGGGAAAGGCTGTGGGCATTGCCCTGGCCTTCAGCAGCACCTTTGGGACTGACTGCCACAGCATCCTCCTGGAGAAGCTGGTAGCCCTTGGCTTGGAGAGCAGCACCTTTCACTGGAGGGCAGGGCCCAGAGAGGGGATGGTCACATCCAGCAGGGCCGGTCACAGGGGGTTCCCCAGGGCTCAGGACTGGGGTCAGCTCTGTGTAATATCTTTATCCATGACACAGACAAGATGCAGCCTGTCAGGTTTTGGTTTTCTTCTGGTCCCGACAAGTGTGGGAACCCAACCCCCTGGGCCCTTTGGAGCGGGTTCCCCTGCTGAGTTCTTTTCCAAGGGTGAAGAACGAGCAGGACTCTCTTTCTCTTGGTCTTTAGGGTTTTGTTTATTCTTATCTTATCTGAAGTTCAGCACGCCGTCTGCGCACACCAGATTTAGCATGCGAGAAGCGAGGCACAAAATGGACAAAATGTCTCTAAACCAAGGCCTTTTAAAGCTGTTTAACCCAATTATGTTCCAACACGTACTTTGTTTCTACTTTTCTACCAATAACTCCCACTAACCGATACATGTAACTTCCACACTGCTGCTTTCCCTAACCAATAAGTTTCTGCCACCAGTGCTACAGAAAATGGAGCTGAAGAGGGACAAGAAGGAAGAAGGGACAGCACCCCAAATCCTCCATCTTGTGTCCTATTCACTCTCATATTAAAATCTTAAAACCCTAAATTCTTCACTCTGATACACTACTACTACTACACAGCCCTCAGTCAGTGTGCAGGTGGCTCCAAGCTGGCTCAGGGCCCACTGCTGAGGGCAGGAGAGCCCTGCAGAGGGGCCTGGGCAGCTGGAGCCATGAGCCCAGGCCAAGGCGTGAAGGTCGAGAAGCTGAACTGCCAGGTCCTGCCCTTGGGCCACAACAAGCCTCTGCAGAGCTACAGCCTGGGGGCAGAGTGGCTTTTCCAACCTAAACAATTCCATAATTGTCCTTCCTTCAGCTGGAAATTTTCTCAGCTACTGGGGAAATTACAGAGCCAAAGACATGTCATGGCACGGTCTGTTTTGGCTTGCTAAATTTAAAATACAAATACATTCAAACTATTTGCTGCAATCATGAAGGATTTTCTTCTTCTTACAGTCACTTGCTATGATTCAAATGACCATTTATCTTCTGTTGTTCTTGGGGTTGTGGGATCTCTTTAACTGCATGTCATGTGCTTTACTGGAGCCACATTCCAAAGAAAAAAGTCTCTGCTTTTGCCACCTTTGCACAGGTAGTGTTTAAAGGTGTAGTGCAATTGGGTTTGCTGGGGTAGATTGACATACAGTAAAGGATTGGTTGAATTTGACATGCAACTTAACAATGAATGAAAATCAAAACAGTCACAGCTGGATTTCAGTTCATGCCTCATTCAACACTAGTCAAGCACAAACTGCAGTAGGTGTTTGTGTAGGCTATAAAAAATTCAAAAGGTTTTTGTACTGTGACTTCATCATACTGAGTTTTTAATATTTATAGGCAAACTTTAGGTAAACAATCATAGAAGACACCTAAATTTTCTATGACTGTTTAAGAATAGAAGTCCTTACCACCACACCAGTATGTTTCTGAAAAATTGATCAAAGTGTTTGTGGCTAAACTAACCTTGAATTAAATATATTTATCAATATTATTTTTGCAAGATCGTAATGTGCTTCATTTGAAATAATAAAAGCTGAATTATTGGTGTTGGAAAATCTAAAATATAATATATTGCATTTTAGGTTTCCAATTTTCATATTTCCATTTGCCTCTATATTAGAAAAGAGCAAAGGGACTCTTCTGGCATTCTACAAAGGGTGCTCACTGTGATCAAACATAATGGTAAAATAAACAGTAGCTCGTATTTCAAATATTTGACTTAAACTTTCTAACTTCCAAGATCCAGAAAGACATACCATTACTGGCCTGGATATACTATACCTAATTTCTCTGGCTTCACCATGGTAAAGTCATAGTATCTCCCACAGACACAAGGTTTTCACCTGCACTGGAAATATCAGTGCTGCAATACTTTTCCATTCAGCAGATTGTAAATTTTCCAGGATTAACTACTGGGACTCATAATAAACTTTGTTATCAGTGTGTGACAAATTAGACTTTTAAATTAAATGCTGAATCGACTCAAGTTCTTCTGCAGAAGAGAGGAAGTTGTTGAGATATTCAGGCATCACCAGAGTTCACCTCTTTGCAGTTCTTGTCTCCTGGTACTAGAGAATGAATCCTGCCTTTTGGATGGGCAGGTTTCTAGAATACAAAGCAGTTTAGCACTGCCCATTAAACAGGAGGCTGCATCACAAAAAGCTCTTTTTAAATCCACATCAAGCAGAAAAAGAAGTTGTCTCAGACAGTAATTATTCCCTAGCATCTTCAAGAAAGAAATGTGAAAAGCTGCTCAAAACTCTCAGTTTGCATCTATTTCTCCCTCATGCCATCTGGGATGGCAGAGGGTGCCTGGTGCAAAGCTCCAGTCAGGTTATCTGTGTTCATTTCAGCTGGCTTTGAATCATGTCTAAAGGAGGGGATGTTACTTGCCTTTGAAAAGCACTCAGTCACAATGATGCCTTTTTGGGCTACCTAAAAACAGGGGCCAGACAAAATTAAAGGAATAAAAAGCATTTCTATTTATTGAAGGGCCTTCAGGTACATTTAGGGCAGACGAAGCCTCTCAGGGGCTACACCCAAAAATGAACCACGGGTCACGACTTTTCACACTTTTATAAGTTTGGTCTATTTGCACATTGGGGGTTAATCTTCCAATTACAGCTTCAGGTAATGAAGTCATTTACCCCAGGTTTGCTCCCCCCAGCTCCCTTTTGTTTCCATTTCTCAGGCCTGAGGCAGTGAGGTGTCCTTGATTCCTGGAGAGGAATTGTTATGTCTGACCAAAATGGGGAAGCAGCAGCTCACACTGTGTGTGGAGTTTGGAGTTATACACTAAAGAATTGCAGGATTACAAATATATGAAAAATATAAAGGCCAAAATCCTAAGGCATCAACATTACCCTGCAAAGATATCCCAGTAGCAGCCCAAGAACTGCATGGTGGACTGGCTGTCAGCTTTCACAAAACATACCAAACACAACTGGGGTTTTGTTACTATGAGGGTGAGGATAGGTTTCTAGATCTTGAATTATGCTTGTCTTGTAAGCCCATAACAACAGACTGTTAGTGCACAAACAGCTGGGGAGCTCATCAGCTCTTCGGGAGTTCTGACCTGCAAGGTATGTGCACCTGGTTGGGAACTTGATGCTAGGTTTAAATCACAAAATTATCTCCTACTGTAGTATTTACTTCCTTCTGAGTGCTCTGCTGCAGGTTTAATTTAGAGCACACTTTACCTGAGAAATTCAGGCTGCAGTCACCTCACCTGAGTATCCTTTTATATTGATGATGTAAGTTTATTTTGAATGTATTGCTATTAAATCTACACTTGTTGCTATAAACTAACAAATTCTGAATTTGATGACCTCATATCATGCTAGGCTAGGCCAGGACCAGAACTTTGAAGCATGCAGCTTATTTCTGCCCCTAAGCACAATTCAGACATTGCTTCTTCAGCTCATTCTCGGGCTCTTCTTGCTCTGCAGTGAGTGGCACCCCAGCAATATACTCCACCCATAAGCAGCATTTTGCTTTCCTGGGTGTTAGGGGTCTTGATTGCCACCCCACTGCCACTGGACATATCTGCTACAAGCCAAGCAAAGTATGCTGCAAGTGTTCATGATTTTCATGGGTACTGGCCTTGTACAGATCTGCAGAAATAACTTTCTCCTGAAGTCCTTTCCAGCTCCTCAGGCCCTCCGTGCTTGTTACTTAGCATGAGCCTAAAACACTTTGGTCACACTATGTGAACACAGAATCTAAATCAAAGTACAGGTTCCTTTAGCTGTCCTAACCTTGTCCTGGCAAAAATTAGCTCCTGCTAGGCCATCCCTTTCAGTCTTATTTGGACAGGGAGTTTAATTCAGTAGAGAGTTTTAGCATATTCATATTTATTAATATAAATATGTTATATTAATGCCTGCTTGGATTGTCCTTTAGCTGCCTCCAAAGATGGAGAGTGACAAGGCTTCTATCAGCTTACAGCTGATTGAAAACACAGAACTGTTTGTGGTAGTTGGCTTATTAAAAAAAAAAATCAGCATTCACAGTTTGCACAACGATTTCATTAAGCATCACAGCAGGGTGATGAAGTTCAAGCAGCACAAAAGGAAGGAGCATCCTTCCTTGTGCACCAGCTTTGTTGGCATCCTGGAGTCTGATTCACATATCAGGTATTTGAGACAAGATACCTTCATATTGCTGTTGGCACAACATCCTGCAGCCATGGAGAGTCTGCCAGGCTGAGAAGCAGCACAAAGTTATTTGCAGCTTGCAAGGATGGGCATTCTGATCACTGGTTTGCACTTTTCTTGGCCATTGCCCTGAGCACAGAGGATGAGCTGGAGCACTCATAGCTGAGAAGTCTGCTGTTGGCAGTCTTGCCTAAAAATCCTCTCAAAGGAAGCACCATTGTAATAACAGGTCAGCTAAAAAAAGGGTAGGAAAACCCCACTTGCTTTAAAATGTTCTGAAGTCTCCTTATACAGTTGATTTCTCATAAAATAATTCTATTTTACTCGGTGGTTATAGCTGTTTAAGGCTGAGTTGATTATATAATCAAAATTCAATTCTGCTGGAACATTATCCAGAGAAATCATTGGCTCTTATGCAGGATCTCAATGTAACTCTAGAAAACAAAATATTTTGACCTTAAATAGCTAATCCCCGTTCTTGCTATTTTATTTTGTTGTGTTATTTTCATATCAGTCACGTTATTACAAACATTGAAACACAACTGAATTTCTGCAGAAGAGGCCTGCATTGTTTGTAGGGGTGGCAGGAAGTTCTCAGGCCATCAAGAGAGCTTGATAATAATCACAGTTCATGCCACAAAGCTGTGTGACACGGGCTTCAAACACTTTGACAGACAGTGCTCATTTTTGTCATTAAGCACAGTCTTGGTGCCCTCTTGCTCCAAGGCTGAAAACTTGAGTAAGTCAAAATTGTTTCATTACATTGTATTTCCTACATCTCTTCCAATCTCCTGCACGACTATCAATTACTTCAATCACTGATCTGCCACGTGTGATATTTGATGCCTGAGGCAGGCAAGGTAAATTACATGCACAGCACATCCATTTTTTTATGCTTGGGGTTTAAAGCCCTACATACAGCACAGGCAGTAGAAATGCTGTGCTTGCCCTACAGAAAACTAGAGAAGCTGTAGTAGGTTGCTCTGTAAGGCAGAAGTTCATGTGATCATCATGGGGTAACCAAGCTGTAAAGGTTTAGAAGGGCTACTACACATCCCTGAATGGGGATACTCTTAGAAAGTAGGTAAATTAATCACTGTGCCAAACCCTGAAGTGTTTACTTTACATATAAGCCATGGGATCCAAATTCCTACACCGAGTTTACGACAAAAAGTAGAACAGGTGGCTCTTGCAAATCCCCTGATCTGGCACCTCCAGCACACAAAGGCAGCATCTGACAGCACATCTGCTCCACAGCCACATTGTGCTCTGAGAGCCACCCAGCCTCAGGTCAAATAGGCTGGAACTCCTGGAACTCCTGGTGTTTTGTGCACTTGAGGCAGTTTCCAAACCAGGATGAAAGCTCATCCACATTAGAATGCCTTAGCAAAAGCTGCCTTGGATTTAGTTCTACAGGAAGGAGTCACTCACAGCATTAGTATATTAATCTTTTCAGGTATAACATTATGTCCCTACATTTGCACTTACTTTTTCTGCCTAGTTATGCCAGAAGCCCTGGAAACCAGACCTTTACTGGAGCAGATAATTCCCTTGCATAATCTAGTATCCATCCCACTTCACACTCAGCAAGGCTGCTGTTCCACATGGCAACTCTGCTCAGCAATCAGCTGAGGAGAAAGACAGCTGATGAATAATGGATGGCTGTTAGAGCTTCAGAATAACAGGACTGCTTAAGGGAGATAATAAAAGATAAAAGTGCACTCCTGCACATCCTTTCAAATACTATGTGTTTAGCACTCTGTTCCATGCAGTTTTCTTAGCCCATAAATAGGTATTCAGAGAGAATGCACGGAATGGCAATGGAGAGGGGGTGTCTTTCAGTCTGACAAAGTCACTTCATGTACCTAGAGGTCACTTGAGGTGTCACCTTCGAAGAAACCAGCTGAAGCACTTCCTTGCATTCAGAAAAGAGGAGCTACAACACTTTCTTCCCACACAAGAAGTAGTTGTAAGGCAGCTAGAAGCTCAGGCTCCTGAACACAACTCATTTTCAGAACTATAAATAGTTCCCAGATTCAAGGATCCAGTCAACAGGTCTCCTTTAATCTTTTAGCTTATTTAGAATATGCTTAAAGTGACTTTCAATAGAGGGTTTAATATGGTTAACATGGATCAGTTTTGATATGTAGTGACCTCAATCATTTGCAGTCTTCTGAACATCAGACACATGCTTCTTCTGAGGCTTGGAAATCAACTGCTGCCCAGATCTGAAATCTACCCTTATTTCCAGGAACTCCTCTTTATAGTTCACCTTGCCCATTATTCCTATAAATCCACTTACATATTGCAAATCTCCATTTCCTATTTCTTCCTAACTGCCAGTTTTCTCTGGGATGTATGCATTTCTTTCTTTCCTGTAACACCCCTTATCTCTTATCTCCTCCCAAGGCACGTTAAGCTCTTCCTAATCTTCCATCATTACTCTCAGTCACATATTTATTCTTTTCCCAAAAATTCCTTCCAATGAAAGCAATATAATGGGGATCTATCTTCACACTGCCTCTCTGAGACACATCTGTTCCCATTTTGTTCTAATGATGTGTTTGCTACTAATTGGTTTTACATAGATTTGAAGGGGAAGAGTGCGCTTGCCAGGAAAACAGTGATTTCTCTGAACAGTCAAATAATATAAATAATCAAATAACTTCCTAGAAAAAGTGTTATTAGTCACAAGCATATATAGCTGTGTTTAGGCACTGAAAAAAATGAGTGGACAATTAAGGTTCCACAACATGACTTTTTTGCCTTGAAACGTGTCCTGCCTTGAATGCAACCATTTGTTCTGGCAGATCAGCACTTCTGAGCATGAATTTGGGTTCCATCCCAACACGTATTTGTACAGATTGCACTTGAAGCTCCTTTTAACACAAGCCCTTAACACTGAGCTGGGATCATGAAGCTGGTTCTGAGCAGCTAAGCAGAGTGCACATTTGAGGAAATATGACCTGGCAATAGAATGCAGCACGGTACTAAGATGAAATCCAAGGCAAAGCTACTGCTGGTCAGAAATGTATCAAATCTCACTGTCTGTGAAGCAGTTCTAGTTCAGAGTTTTTTTGTTTAAAATCCTGTTAGGGTCTCGAGTGTTTATTTGGCTTCAGAAATAACCCATGCCCAAGAAAATCCAGTCTCAGATCATTCTCCTTCTTTTGGTTTTAATCAGAAAATGCTAGGCTGAAGTGACTCCATTGCTCCAATAGTGCTTCATGAATTTCTATGTATTTAGAAAGGCTGATGAGAACACTGAACAGTCTGTGAACTTCAAAGGGATTCAACAGCAATGACAGAAAGAACACTCACGTTCAGATTTTGAGAAAGTCGCCTCACTTGCTAAAAAGGCATTGCCCTCCATTTGCAAGTACCTTCCATAAATGTCTGCTTACATCTTTGAGCAAAGACCCAGATACTCTAACAGCTTCCTTTTCCAAGTTCACTTCAGCTCACATTGTCCAGGCCAGCCTCCTGCCTGCCTTCCCACCCTGTGTGCTTGATAAGCCTGAGTTCTCTGGCAGTGTTACAGGTTCAGCCTCACCATGTTTGCTGCCCACAGATTATTTTTCTCTACCCTGCAACAGGAGCATGCTAGCAGCTGCAGGAAGTAAAAAATTCAGGCTCTCCCAGGCTCTGGTAAGACTCCAGAAGCAGCCAGGTAATTGAACAGATGCCAGCCTGAGACTTGGGATGTTACAGCATGCTGATTCCTTTACAAAAATTATTACCAGTACCTCACCTTTCTCTGGCTTGGCTAAAGAGGATTTGCCAACTGCTCCTGCTTGAGGGGAGAGAATACTGTGGGAAAAAATGTGCCCTTAGTGCAGCCCAAGGGCAGGGATTTTTTTTAGTTCATGGCTTTAGAAATTATTTCCCAATTTCTTTGAAAACACAACATTCTTTTGGAGAGGTATTGTCTTCTTTTTCCAGCAAGACTACATGGGATAGTTGAAGGACAAATTTATATCAGTGGCCCTGAAGCTCTTACACACCTCTTTGGACACAAGGATACGTGTCTCAACAATAATCTCTGGTACACATAAGCTTAGACCCACGAATGAGCCCTCATTTGGGGCATTACAGCCTTGGTTCCTGCTCAATGAACTGAGCTTGTCTGGGTGGTTCTCCCAATACCAGCTTGTGGAGGGCAGCACTGGCAGACCAGCTTTGAGACTGCACCCTACAAATGTTTATGTGAGCTCCCTGTGCTTCAAATTGGCAATCCTGAAGCTGAAACCAGGGACACTGCTACAATTGAGAAGGCCAATTTTAATAACTCCTGCCTTATGCAATATTGCTTTGCTAACCCTAATATGAGGGTTATTCAGAGCCAGAAAGATGGACTGAAATGGAGAGCACATCAGAAAAAACACAGCCATTGTGCAGTGCACAGGACCAGACCCAAATGGTTACAGACCAACCTTCCTTTGATGAGACTAGAGCTGTATACATTTTCTACACTCATGGAAAAGACTGTGTAGTCTATTTTATACCACAAACAGGCCTCATTAAGATGACAGCACCTTGGTAACATCCCCTAGGTCCTCTAAGAATGGCCTCCCTGGCCATTCAGCACAGGAATTTTCTTTTACAGGCTTTTGTCAGCATCCTGTCAACTTCAGATTATGAGCTGCAATGACAGCCTCAGCTACCCCCTCCATGACTTCAGATTCTTCCTCTGATTTCCAGCCTATGCTTTAATGCTTTTCTGCTAATGCAAAACAAACAGGAATCTTGGTTAATCTAAGTGAGGTACTTTTTTTTTTTTCCCTGAACTGCTTAAGTTTCCTCTGTCTTTAGGGTATCTCTTCCAAGTGTGTTTTAAGACAGGTCCCTTATTCAGAATTATGTCTCTAACACTGGGACTGTTTATGGTATTCAATCAGTTTGAAGATTCAGACTCAGAGAATATGAACTTTTCTTTAGATTTACTTTAGATTTCCACTTAAAATATGAAAAGCACATATTGGCTGATCCTTTACTTCGCCTGAAGAATATCTGAAATCTCTTACCTTGCGTGCTGCAACTTCATGGTACCCTTGAAAAAGAGGTGGTTACTAAAGTTGGCCTGCCCATGACTTAGAGTACAAGTGGAACAATTACAGGTCTGCAAAACAAGAAGAATTAGTTTTGCAATTATGCAAATATTTGCAATTATGTGATTTGTGCATGGAGTTTATTTGCAGAAATCCTTCCCTGTACTGTGCTCTCAGAGAGCAGCCTTATTCATTTTGAGGTCTTCAGTGGTACCTGTCAGGCAGAATATTCTACCTGGAAAACAACAAAAAGTACTGTTACTTTTCTTTTTAGTTTCCTGATCTGGAGAAATTGTCTTTCTCACCATTAGATGAACTAATTTCTTCTTTTTGTCCCCAGTAGCTAATTTTTGATTTGTTCTTTCTTCTTACAGTTGTTTTGACTTAGTTATATGCTATCACCTGACTATAAAATTACTTTTTTCTGTGCTATTTGATCTCCAAAATACAATTTTTTTTTCAGAAAATGAAAAAATTAATGACAGGTAATAGTAATAGATTCTAAAACAGCCAGGACAAAGCCAACTAAACAGAGCTATTAATGACACCTCTTTGCTTCTCATACACATTGCAAAAGCAGCTGTACTCCTATTTCCATTTCCATATTAACTTCCACTTGCAAACTCTAGAGGGAACAGGTGTTGCTTGGCCATAGCACATCATACAAACAAACAGAAAAACTGAAAAACCCAGAAAATTGAAATGTTTCCACCAAAGAAACAAATTACACTGGAAAAGCCTCAACCCAACCTCGTGTTTACCTTTATCAAGACACACAAACCTCAGTAACATATATAAATAAATATATATAAATATAAATAAACTGGCACGTGTACAAAGTTCAGTGTTACAGGTGTAATAATTAAAAATAGAAATAATGTCTTCTACACTAAAAGGAGTTTTAGAGATTGACATTTCAAATACCAGGTAAGGTGACTTCAAGGAATCAGATCACAATTTTAAAAAGCCTTTATGAGTAGCTTATTAAATTCCAATGAAATGAAAAGCAGTTTTAAGCATATTACAAAAACAAGTACCATAAGTTAGGGGTGGTGGGCAGAGCAGGGCTAAGAAGAGATGATAAACTGTGATTAAATTACTCACTCTAAAAAAGCTGTTTTATATGTAAGTAATAAGTGCATTTTTTAGATCCATTCTAGTTAAAGTCGTTAACATCAGTGTCCATAAATCATAAAATGTGTCCAGTTGGGTGATGTGGAATCTGGATCCCCAGAGGTGCTGTATATTGCTGTGATTTCAGTGACATGCCCCAGGACAGGCTGTGCTACAGCAATCTGAACTATGGATTCTTACTCCTGAAAAATGAGAATGGGAGAATGAACTTTTCTTTTGAGCTTGTGAATAGACTACAGAACTCCTGAAAGAGACTGCTAATTTAAGTTATGGGACAAGAGAAAAAGAGTGTAGGAAAGGATCCAGTAACTCCCAATAACAGGACCACCCCTAAGCCAGCAAGGGCTCAATTTACTGCATCCCTCATTCCCTCAGGTTCATGGGTAGCACCTCCCACAGCTTTGGTCTACAAAGATACAGAGAGCAGTTCACACATCAGGAGCACATTTCTGGCTGCAGCTCCACTCAGACAGCTCTTACAGCTGGGAACAGGAGTGTTGGTGTTCAGGCAAACAAAGGCTTTACTGGAGCCCTGATTACAGAAACTGAGGATTAGAAGGACTCTGGACATGCTTGAGCCGGTCCCTGGGATACAGGAAGAGTTGCTTTGATGCTTGGGACTGTGTATTTGCCTTTCAGCCGGGGTCTCACTTCAGTCAGCCCTTTGACATCTCCCAAAAGCCAGCAGCTCCTGGAGGAGGAACGTGAGAAGCTCCAGGGCTCGTTAGCAAAGTTCCATGCCTGCTCATGAGGGGCCCTCCCCAGTCTGAGTGCAGCCTTAGGGAATGTCTGCTGCAGCCACAGGCTGGGCTAGTATAAAGATATCAAAGGTAAATTTAGACCACAGTTGATACCAGGCTTAGTTTAGCCACAAGAGCACAAGGCTCAGCCTAGCAGGGTTAGACTTTTATTAGCAGGTCTTGGGCTCTCCTCAAATACCCTTCCTCATTCTTCCAATATACTGTGTGGGAAGAATATTCCTCACAGGAACTCAACTGTTAAGTGGATTTGTATGCATACCTCCCACACAACTTGAACATTCAGGGGATTTCTCACCACACCCTGTCCTAGATATACACGTGTATCTTGCTGCAGGAACTAAATCACTGTTTCAGAGTCTCCTCTTTCTCTCAGACTGTGTTAATTAGGGGTACACAGTGCTGTCCCCTCACCCCCTACACTGACCAAGAGAAGGGAATTGATTCAGTGGTGGTATCATGAGAAATCCAATACTGCAACAGCGGCTTTGAAATCCTCCACAAGTCAGCCAAGGTTAAATGACACAAACTATGCTGTAAAGCAACTGGAATACTCAAGTCATGGGAAAATAACTTCAATGTCACCAGGGCAGACCAGCTCAGATCAACTGAATTCCCCAACTGCTGTGGCTCATGCACCTGTGAAAACTGCTTTCTTGAGACCCACATTTACAGCAAGTCATTATTTTGTTCTTTATTTACAAACAATGCATTTATTTAGCAAACTGATTTACATTATTAGATAGTAGGTTGCAAAGGTTTTCTCACTTTGCAGCACTGGGATTACTGTTACAGCTCTGGATCTTTGTTTTTTGTAGCATGTATGCTGCCAATACACATCTGGCATATAAACTGCAGATGAACATTCACAGATGGCAGAAAATACCTCAGCAAATGGTTTGCCCAGATATAGAAGTGGATGAAATTACTCCAAGTGCATTGCTGGCAAACTTTGGCAAGTATGCGAAGCTGTACATGAAATTTCTCTGCAAATAACTGTGAGGCTAATGCCTCTACCCAATGCTTAAAGAAACCTGCCTGGATTAAACCTGTATGATTTGAAATTTCATAATGTGTCTAGATATTAGGCTTGTAAAGACAGGCTCCTGAAGGAAGAGCCCATGACTGACGAGCTTTTCCTTCCCATTGCTCACATACTCACCTGATTACAGGGACAGGCTGAGGGCACAGTTCTGTTCAGATGGCCCAAAGGTGGCTCTGCATTTCACTGCTGTATGCACATTATAATGCAGTTTCAACAGTGTGCCCCAAATGTTTGACCACATTTAAAACTACGCCAACTATGTTAACACTAATTAAATATTTTCACCTGTGCTAACATGTGAAATGGATGAGGAAAGCTGAAAGCACGTGGCTAAAACCAAATGTAACCATCAGTACCTTTATCAAAGAATAATACTTGAGTTTACTGTTCACAATATACTATATAACCTTGATTTCTTCTGTTGCTTCTCTTCTTATGAGAACAAAATAATTTTATTCCACCTATTAAATGAACTCTCCACTCTGCAGTGTCTCTAATGATAATACATTTGACAGTCAACAAAACCAAAAAAAAAAAAAACAAAAACCCCCCAAACAAAGACTAAAACAAGAAAAACCCAAATTAAAAAAAAAAAAAAATTTGAAAAAAAAAAACCAACAATAAAAAGAAGCCCCCCACGAAGCACAGAGGGAGAGCTGTGCCTGAGGTTCCAGGATTTTGTCCTTAATGAAAAGCCTTACTCAAAGGGTGTTTCGTTCTGGAGGAGAAATGGCATCACTCCCATCTGGTTGCCATGCTGCAGCAATTTGGCAGAAGGGATAACAGATGCTGAGACTCCAAACTGCTCCCACACTCTTTTCCCTGTCTCTAAAGGGAGTTGCAGGGAGTCATCACTGAACTGTTAATGGGTGCAAGATGTGTATTTCTGCAACACTGAAGATTGTGAGCATGTGCAGGAAGTGAGGGGTGGTGAGGCTTTTACAGCTAAAGGAACCACTTAAAACTCTGTTAGTATTCAGCTAATGTGTATTTTCCTCCCTTCTCTCACTAGTAAGGCATCTGCCTTCCCTCTCATCCTCTCAATGTGGCCATGAAATGACTTGAAACTCAAAACAGACCAGCAAGGCCTGTGGAGTGAACCAGAATTGTTCCTGTACACTACTGGTCCCCTGGGAAAAGCTCCAGCAAAACATCCCAACAAAACTCACAGCTCAGAGCAACCAAGCAGCCTCATCACACAGGAACAGACAACAAATGTGTGTGAGCTCAGACACAGGTATGTGGATTTCTCAGCCAACCAGATCTTCATTAGGCGTCCTAAGCTGGGCTGGATCTTCTTCACAGCAGCCTCTCATCACTTCCCAGCCCTGAGCTAAGGTCACAGTGAAGACACAGACTGGTACCTACACAGAAAGCTCACAGATTTCCAACACCAGTGTGAAAGATGCAGAAGTACTGGGGAAGCAGCACAGCAGGTCTTAATTCCTGCCTGCTGGGGAACAATCAGAACAGTTGGGTTATACAACGTATTGTCATCTGGATTTATGCAGGTAAAGCAAGTTAAAATCATCAATCCATCCATCCACCAAGAGCCTTCAGAGGATACTCCATGAGTTAATGTCCAATTATGTTTTGCAAGAAAGAAAAACATTCAGGTATCTACTTGGCAGATCTCATGCAAATAAGAATTGCATCGAACTCGAAACTAACAATTTTAAGGAGCTCTAAGGAGGCATCTAAATATCAAATTAATTCCAGGGTGGAGGGAAACTTGCTGGAGTCCTTCAACACATAGACTATTTAAACTTAAATTCAACTTAAATTCTGGCACAAAATTGAGTGTTTCTTATGCAGAGCAATCCCATATGAATGCCTTATGCATTTTGGGTTTAAGGACAACACCAAATAGAAGCAGTTCACTGAGGAGTTCGTAAACTCTTGCTTCCAGTACAGTGACTTCTCCACATCAAAGTCTGGAGGTCCTAGAATAAAGTTATCCATAACACTTTCTCCAAGTAGTATTTAAAATCCAGTAAATTTAGTTGTTATTTCTGCATTCAAAAAAAAAAAAACCCTCAGCTGTTTAGACACATGAATAATTACATGAGTATGGGAAATTTTAGCATTAATCGGGTTCATTCCCTTAAAGCAAATTAGAAATTTATATTGGATAGGATAGAAAAAAAACTGTTTTTTCACTCATTATGCCAAATGTTCTGCAAAAGCTGGAGTAAGGTGCAAGTTGGTTTGACCATATGCAACATCTTTTGGACTAACTTAACCCACATAGCTGTTTCCCTCTGGGTGGTGAAAGCCAAGAATAAATGCAGTGTTGTGCTGAAAATAGTGACAAGCTGTATTCCAAAAAATAGTGGCAAGCTGTACTCAAACTCAGCTCTCCTTGGTGATAAAATTAATGGTGGATTTCCTCTATTTTTTTTCCCAGGATTTGTGATGTTACTAGTATTAGAACAGGAAAAAGAGAGTTCTCCAGAAATGATCTCAACTTGAGTCATGTCTACAATAACCTTGTGTACCTAAGTGCTCCTCACGTTGCAAGCAGGGAGTTAAGTATTAATTTTTAACTTTAAAGAGTTAATTGAACTTTAAAGTAAGTTAAGCACTACAGTTGAAGCATTCCCAGTGCATGTAATGCAGTTGCTCACCCATGTTTCCTCCTCCCCAGCGTGACAGCGCGCTGCATAATTTAGTCTCTACTGTGTGTTCCCAGCAAACAGATGGTGGCGAAGAATCCTGCAGGATTCAGTGCTGTTTCAGTCTGGGGAATTGCATTTTTATTCCATGAACTCTCCTTCCTTGGCTGCAGCCAGGCAGTTCTGGCTTGCGCGTGCTCTCCCGTGCGGAGCTTTGCGTGACCCCTCGGCGTCCGTGCTGCCCCTCTGAGCCCCATCTGCTGGGAGTGCTCTTCTCAGGAGAGCCTGTGCTGGGCTAAACCTGCTCCACTGATTTTGTGCTGCCACTGGCTGCTGTGGATGTCAGGGAGATTGGCAGCCTTCCCCAGGTACCGCCTTGTCAAGTGACAAAGCTCTGCACGTCCCAGGAGCCATCTCACAATCACAGTTCAGCCTGTGAGCTTCCTGTGAGCCCAGCTCTGGAAGAGGCTCAGCATTTGAACAGGGTCATGGTGCAGCTTCTCTGCCATTCTCCACCAGCAGCAATTTCTAACAATACAGTGCTCTTCTGCAGACACCACTCAGTCACCAACATTTTCAATAAATACGTGATATTACAGCCAAACCTACCACATCAACAATTCTCTTCATTTCTATGAGCTCATTTTGTAAGGCTTCAGTGATTAGTAGAAGAGCAAGAATTTTGTAAGTTCAGAAATTAACATTCGTCCTCCAAGACAACCACAGTGTATTTCTACTGTGCAACTAACTTGTCTCAATTCTTGCATTCCAAGCTAATTGTAAAGCCAGTACTTCAACAGGTGAGAAACAGTTTCAAAACAGCAGACATCATCTTGTCAGCCAGAAGTCCATCTTGAGATTTTTAATATTTTACTGAGTTATTGGAAAACTCTTCATATATATGTACAGTAACATTTCCCAATGCTTGCATGCTTCTAGCACACTTTGAACTTAAGATACTTGGCATATAAAGAAGAAATCCAGTCCTATTCCCCAGCTACCCCAGGCTGTCTGAAAATCTCAGTCACAGAAGAGGCTTTCTGTCCAGGAGTGAATGAGGTATCGCATTTCTTTGAAAGTAGCACATAATCAAATTCTCCTCATCAGCTGCAAATCCATTTCTGCTGAAACAACCAACTTTCCCTCTAGATTTTTTCACTATAAATTTCCCAGGAGATGAGTAGATAACTGATACTCTGACTCTTCGTAAAACAGCAGGAAAAAATTTGACCAATTAATTACATTGGCTGCTCTGTACTGCTGTAATCTATTCCAAATGAAGAGATGCAGTCAGATTTCCCAGGAGCCAACAGTATCCATGTTCAGGTTAATTCCTCATAATCCTCGAAGTATTACTCTCTGGCTTGCCCAAGCTCCTCCTTATAAATGTGTGCCAAAAGCAGAGAAGCTCACAAATGCTGTCCACTACCTCCACCAAATCATACTGACAGATTGACTCCCTGACATCTACCAGTACCACACTTTAAGTGCTGCTGCTTAATTCCCTACTGCTCCAAACATTAAGCTTGAAATGAAGAAACTTTACAAAAAGGTGTTAATGGACACTGCAAATTGATTTATCCCATTAGGTCATTTCTTCCATTGTAATACCCCTGCGAAAGAGCACTTGGAAATTCAGTCCTAGAAAATCCCTTCAACAGTGAAGAAACCCTGCAAGAAATACCATGTAATGTAGCACATGGAAAAGACATCCTGTCAGGACCCTTGGGAAGACAAGCCTGGTGATGTGACCTGGCACCAGTTCTGGAGCAATCATTAACAGTGAGAACTGAGGAACTGAGATGGAGTAAAACAGTCCTGCCCAGCTTTTCCCAGGAAGGCTTTTGTCCAGGAGACACACAGGAGACCCTGAGGGGGAGCAGTTCCCTCCTTGGGATCCAGAGGGAAGGGTGGAGATTCCCACAGGGTTTGCAGAGGCTCCCATCTGGGCAGGTTGGGTGGAGTGGATTTCACAGAGAACTTCTCACAGAAATGCAGGGAAGACCACAAGTAAAAGATCAGAATTCCTGAAGAATTCCACAGTCTTCATCTTCAAGGGAGCTAAATATTATCCTCTCTCCATGCTAACATGATCTGGGAGCCTGACCATGTTGAACCATATGTGCCATATATGCCCATGATATATGTACAGTCCAAAAACCCCAAAATATTTTGTACACAAATCTTTCCAGCACTGTTGGTGTATTTACACACATAAATGAAAAATAACACATTTGGAGCACTCAAAATTAGGGTTTTAAATTCAGATTTAATTGTTTAGCAGGTAAGATTCCAGTATCTTAGCCACTTTCACTCACTGCAGTTTACTGACTGCACCTTTTCTTCCCCTTTCCTGAAAATCTATATCATTATGGGTTTTTGATTTCACTATCAATACTATTTCCTGAACCTGTAGGTCTTGCCATGAAACAGTTCCTATCAATCTTCTTACCTCTTCATTATAGCATCATTTCAAAAATCAAAGTTAAGAGTAGGAGCACAGATCTGTACAATTTTATTTTTGGATAACAAAAAAAAAAAAAAAGTGTTTGGAAAATATGAAGGGAAGCAAGCAGATGGAAAAACAACGAAATGATGAGCTCCAAAGAATGCATCATTTTCCAAAGTATTTCTTATGTTTTTTTTCTGCAAACAATATAGATCTATCTCAGGGTTTGCCTCATGTGCCTTGTTATGGTACTGTATCACCAAGAGCATTCACATCCCTTTTATGAAAAACTCAAGGGAAATCATATTGCTGCAGTCCCAACTGGAAGCTATAAAACTTACTAATGCAACAAGGAATATTGCAGTTTGTCTCAGTAATTATAACCACAATTAGCATGTTAATACAGCTAAGAGTGAGCCCAAAACTTGTTCAAAATAAGGGAATTCTAAACAAACTCTGGCTCTGTGAGCAGAAGTGTTGTAGTACAGCCTGAAGGTCATGCAATAGGGAAGAGACACAGAACCATGAAGCACTGCAGGTTCTTGCAGCCCTGTCATGAAAATGCTGCACCAAAAGGTAATTGTTCACAGTTATATTTATTTTATTTGCTTCCTGCCTTACTGCCTGACGTCACTGTATTAATTTTCAGCCCACAACTCCAGGAAACATCTCCAAGTTCACATGTTTTCACAGAAATAATGTTCTCCAGAATTATCACTCTTTTTGTTCAAAGAGTTGTGTAGTGTCAGTGCTGAAGAGAGATTTTGGGATATAAGAAACCTCTAAAAGCAATTGAGCTCCAAATACATAAGACCTTTACACTCAGTTACTAATTTAAAAAAAAAAAAAAGTGTAAATGCAGACTTAACTTTTTTGCTTTTCACAAATTTTGACGTGGCTAAGCTGGTTTAGCAAGTACTCCTCAATATTCTGAATTTAGATTACAAGGACAAGAAGGTATCACCCACAGCAGGTGTAATCTTCCTACCTGAATTTTCCTATGCTGCCAGCTGGCTCTAGCATTTTTTACCATCTCTGGACTTAGAGCTACCACAATGTATTTTTACTTCTGAGGACAACCAAGATTAATCGGGCTCAGTCTTTTCTTTCATTGCTTCATCTGTGTCCTCACAGCTTTGAGCTCATTTTTGAAACACTTAAAAAATTACTGCAATGGCTGAATTTTGCCCAGAAAAATCTTTAGCCTAGGCTGGCGAGGTAGAGTAAACATCCAAGCCTGGAAAAGCACCATTTGATCTTATGGCATGCTACTGGGATGCATGGAAGCTTTATGTCAATGAACTTTCCCCAAAACTCCCCCTTACTAGTGCCAGTTTTAAAAAAGGAAGCTGGGCCAGGTAATTTTGGACTGGGCATGCAGAGAGCTGTGGCAGTGGCAGAAATCAAGCCATGAGCACCTGTACCTCAGTTCACTGCCTTCATCTGCAGTAGGATCCCTGCACAGGACTCCAGCTGTGGGCAGCACATTTCAGGAACAATGCAGGCTAAATCTGCACCAAGTGGCACTGCCAGCCAGCAAGGCTTTGGGACTCAGTAATACCTTGGCTTTGTCAACAGCCCTGCTCATTCCAGCTCTGAACTTGTAAAATAAGAGAATAAGCACAGGATTCACCATCTGGCCCTCTGTGGATATCCAAAAAGCCATAAAGCTGCTGTTCCTCGGGAAAATTTTATTTTATGACTTGTTAAGACATCAGATCTCCAACATGCCATTTGCAGTAATGCTCATTAAATTTAATATTTAACCTGGCTGGCTAGTTGTGTTGCCACTACTTTTTCTTGTCAGAAATGAATCCAACCCCATTTTTAGCTTGCTCAGTCCTCATCCCCCAAGCTAAATATTCTTACTTGCAGGCATTATTACTTTAGAGGAGAACAGGCATGCAGAATGAAACTTGATTATGGAAATATATTTCAGATAACAGCCCTACAAAAGCATGAGGGGGGCAGGTTTAATGCAAGGGGCCAGGGAGGCAGTGAACTTTCTGTATAAACATCTGATAGCAGAGTTTGCAAGTTCAACACCTGCAGCACACCTGGGGTTTAATCTGGCTTCAGCTGAGTAGACAATTAAGAGCAGGGAAACACCTTTATAGAAGCAGCTGAGACAAAGCCATTGCAATGACTGCACCTCCCACATCTCTTTTTTAATTACCTGCTCCTTAGAGGCTGGCAATTAATTGTTCTTGTCGTGGATCCAGTCTATCCTGGCCACCTTGACAGGCTGCTACAGCACTGCCAGTATTCTTCATGTTCCCAGTGACACTCACTGGCCCCACATCCATTTGCAGCTCCAATTGCCACTGAATAAGGCATGACTAAGACAGGAAGTTGCTGGATTTACAGCCATTTTTTTCCTTCTTTTGCCTCTCCTTTGAACACAATCCTCTATCTTCAGCTGTAAAAGCCACTGTCTTTATCTGCACCAGGAATGTTGTGCCAGGGCCCCTTTTTGAAGCAAGTGGGTGACTGATTCCCTGCTGCCTGAAACCTCAAGAAAGGACAGGGTGAAAGTTTTCTCAGGAAAATAACCCTAAAAATTAATTAGGGTTTTCATTAATCATTTAATAATTTTTATTTAGTAAGAGCTCTTTCAAAACTGAGTATATGAGCAACATGGGCTTTCCCATCTCTCACTACAGTTGGCACACACTGGTGTAGAGCCAACTTTTAGGGAAGGCTGAGCAGAAAAAGTTAATTCCTTGCTCCTTCCCAAGAACAGGCACTGCCCCATAGGTCAGCACCAAAACCAAACTCCAAACATACTTAAACCCAATTTCTGTGTCCTTTGAACTGGAGGTGGAAATAAAACATTATGTCACATGATTTTTCCAGCTCCAAGAGCTCTACTCAACCTTCTCTTCACTTTCTTTCAAGTCAAATAATTTTCAACAGCATCCTGTTGTCCAACTTAGTAGCAGTAAGAAATTAATACCTCTCATCTGGTTTTCTAAGTACTTGGTCTTCACTAAATCTCTGGCAGCCAGTGATTATGGGTGGCTCAATACAGTTACCTTGGTCTAGTCCAGATTTCAAAGTGAGCCCATGAGAAAGGAAACATCAGATAACCAAGGTATCAACTTCAATTTCATCACTAGTTTGTTCCTACCACCATAGGCATAGTAAGAACATGAGAGGGAAATTATTGGGCAAGGGAACCATGGAGAAAATCAGCAAGGCTGAACCCCATAGCTAGCTCAAGAAAGTAAAAGATTTTAACTTTATTACAATGCTTGATATGCTCTATGTTATACATCTTCAATAGCTCAAAAATTGCTATTTAGCAGTAGTCAGTGAGATTGTTCTTAAAAATATTGTCAGGGTCTGAGAAGAAAAGTCTGGTGACAGCAGAAGGAATGTCTGAGTGTGTAACATTCCTTCAAGTGAAGCATTGCCCAGGGAGTTACAGTCTAAAAATATGAAAGGCCCAAAGGCCAGGCTCCTTCACAATTTATTTTTAAAACTCAGTTTCTGCCCCAATCCTTCAGCTTCCACTGTACAACTGGAGTCATTCAAAAATGAATCATTTGAGCCATTCCCACAGGAATATTAGAAATGCTGAGATTTGTTCCCTGTGTTTGACATGAACACGAGCCAGAGCTGTGACCTAACCCAGACCCCTTGCTTCAGGAGGTGCAAACAGACTCACTAAAGAACACAAATTTTCTCCCCATCACTTTCTCTCAGAGGACACAGCCTGTTGGAGAGGATGAGTTAATTTGGTTAGGCCTTCATGACAAAAGAATCAAGGTCATTTCATCTGCTCTCTACATTAAACTTACACAGAAATATCAATCCATATCCCACAAGTCACTCAATGAAAAAGCAAAGGATGGTTTACAATTCACAGACAGACTGTGAGATGTACTCAGCACCATGTTTTACTGCAGGGTGGCAACTGAACTCTTAGTTCAAACACTGAGTTTTCTGCTAGTAAAAATACAGCCAGTGAAAAAAAAAAGGTAATTATGTCTTGGTCCTGTGAGCAGCAGAAACCTTTATGTTCAACTGAGAGCAGTTATACACAGGAAAGTAAAATGTTGTCTCTACTGGTGACACAGTGACACGTTTTTGCTAATATATCCAAGTCTACACAAAATGTTTTAATTTCTAATTGCAACCTGATAGTAAGCTCATAGCTGATTTAAAATATATCTAATTTTTAAAAGGAAAAGCACTCAAATGAAGCCTCAAGTCAAGGAATGCTGCATTTTAAACCTTCAGTACTGTTGAAAAAATAATGCAAGACCAGCTTTTATTGCAGTAAATGTCAATTTATAGCTCCCCTTTCTTCTTCTATCAAATGGAAACAATCTCAGAGAAACAAGACTATTTAAAAGATGTGAAATATTATTTTTGTAAGTGCTTCCATGCTGTCATGTCATAGAAAGGCTGTAGAGAAGCCCCTGTTTTCAGAACAAGTTTGGAAGTAAGAAAACTACACCCTGAATATTTTGATAACAATTTTAAATGGATAACTAATTCAACAAGCAACATTTGGCTGAAGAAAAGCCCTCCAAAGGCCTTTTTCTTACTCCAGCCTTCTCTGTAGAATAACATTCCTATCTGAAAACTGAGTGCTCATGGAGCACAAGCATCCCCTGCTCTCATCCCAATGAGATGAGAGGTACCTAACCCCAAAATCAGCCTATGCCAACCTGCCAGCTTCCTTTGCACAGCAGAACACTCATTTCTATTATTTCTATTTAGCTGCTCTTCAATGCTAATCAAGCAAGAATACAAAATTCCATGTCCACATAAGCTTGTATTAAATGCCCTTTTGGTTTCCATTCCTGGATAGCATCAAGATGCAGTTTAGGGCAAAGTAATTAATTATACTGATTAAAAAAAAAAAAAAGGAAGGTAGCAAGAGACATGCCTTCATTTTATCAGTCAACCACATTTGTTGAAAGACATAAAGCATTCTCTCTCTAAAAGCCTCCCTTTGAGTGGCTCTCTTCTCTCTCTGGGTGGCCTCTGCCCTAAGAAATAAAGGGACATTAACTCTGTGTAACAGTTTGCTCAGGTACACGATCAAACCAAAGGATGGACATTAAATGGTTCCCTTAGCAACAACCCTTATCAGCACTCTTTGAATAAAAAGAGGATTTTTTTTTCATCCTGTAGAAAATTTCCTTCTGCTTAACAACAGCAGACAAAATAATGCTTCAAAATTCCTGCTTTTCACAGTGGTTTTGTTTGGGTTTTTTGGTTTTGGTTTGTTTGGGTTTTTTTTGTTTGTTTGTTTGGGTTTTCTTTTTTTTTGGGGGGGGGGGGGTTTGGGGTTTTTTGTTGGGGGTTTTTTGGGGGGGGTTTTTGTTTGTTTTGTTGTTTGGTTTTTTTTTTTTTATTCCAGGCTACATTGGGGAAGTAATGGTGCAGTTCAAGTGCCCTGATAGCAAAGACAGAAACTCAGCCACAGACCCTTGGTGCACTGCTGGTCCCATTTGTGGGGCACCCACCCAGATAAAGAACAGAGGAGTAGAAGCAGGAATTGCTGTGTGGAAAGAGGGAACCTTTCATGCTGGCTGGTTGGAGACACTGCAGTGTCAAACTGCACCTTCATTATTTCTGCCTGCTGAAGAAAAGCTTTGCATCAGGTTGAGAGCCCAGAATTCACACCAAACAGAAATGTAGATTTTAAATCAAGACAGCATATGCATCCTTTTAGCATCAACCCAATCTTAAAAAAAAACCCTAAAATGTGGATTCTTCCCAAATGGTATTGCACAGGTGCCATTCATCTTTAAATTCATGGCACACTCCATCCTTTTTTAGGGATTTGATCAAATAACTCTCATCAGCCACTGCAGTGGTGTATAATTATACCTACTTCTGATCCTTGAACTTAACTGTAATTGTGGTTTTTGCTTCTAATGCACCACAGCCAAGCACATGGATGTGTCCTTTAAGCAGCTGGGTTAATGTTGCTTTCAAGCCTGTTTCACTCTTCCAAAACATTTTAATTTATGCCTGAATGGCTGGCTGTGCCCATGCCACGTGGAATTTGCCCTCTGCAGCTCCATCCCAGCACAAGGAGCTCCATCTTTACAGCAAGAGGCCAGCAGAGGGTACAGGCACCCACGAGGTGATGCCAGCTCTCCTGTTTCTCCTCGGGTTTAAATGCTCAAGAAGTGAGCAAAGTCAAAAATCTGAGCTAAAGGGCCTTGATGCAGGTGGCAATCTGAGGACCCTGCATCTGAAGAACACAAAGTACAAGGTGTAAGGTACTTACAATCACCTGGATATTTTCTTTTTTTTTTTTTTTTTTCGGTTAGAAAACTGGGGCAAATTTGCATCTTGAAGCATCTGGAATTTCCCGTAACCACGCAGTGAAAGAGCTGCTTAAAGCTTCACCTTGAAAAACAGACCTGCATATGACAATCTGACAGATGCAGATGGAAATTAACATTTAATTGTAAAGGTATTTTGGCACTTATTTTTTAGGTAGCCTTTCACCAAGTGCAGAGCTTAACAAGCTTATCTATAGACAAGGTGCCCAACTCCCTCAGGTATTGCAGCAATTATTTATCTTTCAATTGATGGAAAATAAACCAATTAACTTAGCACTTGTTTGATTATTGTATTTGCATAAAAATCCAATGGGTTTAAGGGAAGTCTGTATTATATTTATCATTTCCAAAGAAAAAATTCTTGGAGTACAGTCTGATTTTAAGAAAAATTCCTTGCAGGATGGTGTATAAGGCACATTATTGGTGTTTATTAAGTTTCCATTGAAGTTCAATTAGAATAGTGTGGATAAATATGTTCACTCACCAACTGTTAGTCTATGTGCAAAACTAATGTAATTATAAAATATTAAATCCTTACAGCAATCTAATCCAAAATATCTGCTTTAGGAATTCTATTTTTCATTAGGAAAACATAACACTAGAAAAAAATGTTATTTCTGCAAGGATATGTAAACAACACAAAATTCCCTACAAGATTTCATGCTTCTTTACATGCATTGATTTTATTAGACCCCTTGGCCTTAAGAAAAATGCATTAGTAGGAATTAAATTTGCTTCACTTACAGTATAATTGATTTCAGAAAACTATTGAATTTTGTTTGATATGCTCTGGCTTGTAGATAAATTAGTCCAAACTTTCAAAAAAATGTGCAAATCACCACTCAGGCAGTAGTGGGGGCTCAGCAGAGCACAGGTAGAGGCAGGTCAATACAGAACTGCACTATTTACATGAAAATCAAAACCCATGAAGCCCAATTTCCTTCAGACCTCAGCAAAGCAGATTTCTTTGGCAGTTGGATATATCATCCTGGTTGAAGACTTTCTCTCCCTGGCCAAAGCTATTGGTTCTAAAAATTAGTAAGTTCTCTTGGACAAGGGAACCTTGTTTTCCCAAGGAACAAGCCCCTCTAGGAAGCCTGTGAGTCTCACTGTGAGGGTTAAACTAACCCTACGTGGGCACCTCAAAAAATAAGCTACACATGGAGTCTGCCTTGCACATTCTTGCACATTTTACATATATTTTAATTACCTCCTTATTTGCTCCAAATATTCAGGGCTGGTAATTTAATGTAAAAAAAAAAAATCACTGCACATATGAGTTTTCAATCGAATT
Organism: Dicaeum eximium; assembly: GCA_013396995.1. NCBI lineage: Eukaryota > Metazoa > Chordata > Aves > Passeriformes > Dicaeidae > Dicaeum > Dicaeum eximium. Next base: position 496,634 of record VWZP01002199.1, on the reverse strand, counting down.
TGCCCTATTATTTCATTGAATAGCAATGGAAAACTAAAATTAAAATGTTAAATTTGCTACAGTAGTTCAGCTGTAATATACAAATACATAAGAAAAACCACTCAGATTCCCATAACTACTGACCAGTGTTACATTCAGTAATAATATATTCCAACTGAATAGGAGCCACAATACCTCCCCAAGTGAGCTTCAGATGAATGCAGCACTCCATGTGTTATAGGCTGATACTTCATGTCTTTAGTGTGAAATTTGGAACCCATACTTAATAATGGTTGTCATTCAGTGAAAAATTTTTAAATAAAAATGCATCCCACTCAGCCCCACAAACCTCAGACTTTCAAGTTGTCTTTTAAACTAAGCACCTTTCTGGTTCCTGATAAAAGTCTCCCTGCACTTCTCAATTTCTGGGAAACATTCAAAAACTGTCTGAGTGATATACACTGTGCTGTTCACCATCAGCTAATTGTTTTCTAATTATTTTTTGTTGCTTTCCTTCAAGACCTGCAACCCAGAAAAATTTTTTTTTTTCAGTTTATATAATATGCCCAGCAAATAGTTCTCATTCTTTATGTACTCACATTTCAGTCAAAATTTTCCCAATAGAACTATTTCAGTTAACCAGTTCTTGGTGTGGACTGAAAATGAAATTTTAACCAAATTTTTCTTCACCTCATGCATTTTTTTCCAGGTGCTGTTGCTGAAAATCCTGAGATACACAGAAGTCTTGCCTACATGCAAAAAATCACACTTAGCCTTAGAATTAGTACTCATTCTAAAGAATCAAAAAGTTGCAGCCACCTCATCAGAAGCCTTATGTTTAAATTCTTTAATTTGGGGGCAGTAAATCTGAGATACAGAGTCATCACTGTGCTTTCTGGGAAAGCACTGCACTCTGAATTTATCTGCAGATACACGAAATCACTTGAGGAAAAAAAAAATTTAAAAAGCACATACAAAACCACTCCTCCCCCACCCCCAACACTCACACAGAAATGGGATCTGGGTTTTCCTTACTTTCACATAATAATTGCATTATTAGCTGTGTCCCCAGGGAGGGATACACAGCACCCAGAGCAGCCTGTGCCCCTGGGAGCACACTGCCACTCCAAGAACTCATCCCACCCTGCTTTCACAAAGAATTGCTCACAGGGAGTTTACAGCATTAATTTAATCTCCTCTGGTTAGCAGCAGCAGGACATCCCTGCTGTCATGGCTATTCCATTTCTCCAGATACTTCACTCTCCCTGAGAAATACCTGCATTGGAAAACAGTAGCTGCTTTGAGAGAACTCCATCACTGCTGCAGTCAATATTCAGTGTGTTCTACCCATCATATCTATATGGAAATTAGACGTTGTTTCAAAAAGGCATGTTTCCATAACATGTCCACTGAACCTAGGCATTTCCCTTTAAAATCAATGCATTTAAATTTGAGCTCATATTTTTGGCTTTTGCTTTTCCTCACAAGTTGTTTGACAAAAGCAGGGGCTGGTTAGGGGTTACAGGCTGACCTTTTCCCTGAAAACAAATTGAAACAAATGGAGTATTTTCTGATTTTGCATCAGACAACATTTCACAATGCAAGAAGCTGATCAGAGGATGAGTGGAGGTGTCACAGCAGCTGCTTGGCAGAGACTCTTAGCCAAGTGTCTCAGTAGGTGGGAACACAAACTCTTGTTCTGGTCAACAGCTTCCTGCTTTGGGGACCTGCATGAGATCATAGGGAGTATTCTACATTCACTACAGCAACAAGAAAACCCAGGAGAGCACTTATATTTACAGTGTTTTACAATTACAAACTACTTCATGTATCACACTCAGGGAAATCCTAACATTCAAGTAGAAATTATATTGTGTTTTAAGCCTCACTAAAATTACTTCAATGCAGGATTCCTGCCGTCTTTGTCATCCATTTCATAATGTCCCAAATTGTCAGCATTTTCTACATACATATGGGAGCAACCACCCACACTGGAGAGAAGTTCTAAAATTCATTTGCTTATCCAGCTTATCCACAAGGAAGGTTTTAGTCATCTCACACAACTATTCCCTACATGTGGACCTTACCCAGCCAGTCCAAAAACAACAGGCTCATCTACTGTAATTCTCAACCACTGACTTCTTGTGACAACAGGGGGGAGGAGCAGCAGGGAGAGAAGTCAATGAACTTTTTTTCTTGTGATAATCCACAGGTCTTCTGTCTCACACAGTTCAGCTACCAGCTGGAGCATATTCTGCAGCTACTACTTGAGTTTCTGGCCTTGTTAAACTACTCAGAGAGACCATAACACTAATTTGCATCAAAACACCCCAAAATTTTGATTTCACGAAGGGCTGCATAAAACCCAGCTAAAGCAAACTTGTACTTCCTAAGAACAGGGACATTACTTCTGTTCCCAGGTCAGTGCCATTAGTCTGCTGCCTCCAACAAGAAAACACACTTCAAATCACAAGCAAACCCCTGGAGATGAATCAGGTGGTGGGGAAGGGAACACTTTTATACTTCTGCCATTTTCATATGCTTTTCATTATGCCTAAGTACTTTTTGTGACACTGACTCTCTCCAGAAGGCAGCAGCCACTGGCCAGGGACCCAACACTATCAAGCACATAGACATTGGCATTCAGCTAATTCTACTTTGCAAGAAGGCACCTTATCTTTTCAGAAGCAAAAAGCTCATAACTACCAGAACACAAACCCTTCCAGCTTCATTATTCCAGCAACTGATGCTTCATTAAGGTAAACTCGTTTAATGCTTTAATCCTTCAAAGAGATACTTTATGAAAGGGTAAGAAAGTATGCACGTGGTAGTTTAAAACACTTTAACAGACTTAATGCATAGGGTAGAAGCAATGAATTTGTCTCCAAAGTGACTCAGGCTTTTAAGAGAAAGAGATGAATCTTACTGGTGCCCTTAGCAGAGCATCACCTGCAAGGGGAGTGTGTTTGGCACATCCTGACACACAAGGGCTCACTGCCCACAAACCCTGCCCTGAGGCACTCTTGCTCCAAAATGAGTCACTTTAGAGCAGTAACTATTGGAGATGCCTTCCTTCCAACAAGGCTCAGACACCTCTCCTCATGTAGAGCTTCCTGGATATTTAGAGCTAAATTTGCAGGTTGGTTCTGCTATTGCAGAGCTCAGTATTTTTATACATTACACAAGCCCTCAGGCGAGCTTCTCAGCCTGGTTTGCTCAAACCTGTGCCCTCTTACACGCCAAAAAAAAATTCTTTCTTTAAGCTAAGAGGAAATGCATGTTTCTTCACTTTTCTGCACTTTGGCAACAGCACCAGTAAACAGTGAAGTCTTTGAAGAAGCCAACTGAATTAGGAGAAAAAAGTATTACAAAAACCCTGAGCCTTACATAAACACTTAAGAAATCACTATTTTTCTTCAGTGTCTAAGTAGTCACCTAAATCACCCCTCCTGTTTCATTCACTGGAGGACATTTTACAGAACAACAAAACAGGGAGTAAAATATCTTTCCAATGTCAAGACTACCTTGATGCTCCTCTAGAAGAATGGGTCCAAAATACCTCCTGTGAATCAGTACTGGTTTAATGTTTAAAAATCCAAAGAAATAACTCCTGAGCCTTGTATCACTTGCTAAATATTTGGTAGTATATGAGGTAGCAATAACTCTAGACAGAAACAATTCATTTTCATATTACTTAGATGAGTGTTAATAGAGTACACACAGCTGAGATTGTCAGACATTTCATTTCCATCTGAAAAGCCACTATGACCTCTTCCAGTACTAATGAAAGGTCAAATAACCCACAAGGGATAAGGCTCCCACACAAAATCAAGGATTCATCCCACAAAAATCAATGATCCCCATACACAGACCCTAGATAAACAATTCATGGAGTCTGAAAAGTACAGAACACTGTGCTTTCAGCTGGGCTATGGCCAGGCATCAGGGCTCTGCACAATTACTTGAATTCAAACAAAAAGTGCACAATATGCGGATTTAGATAAAACAAAAATTCTATTAATGATTACATGTTTTTCATATTTCATGTGTGAGCTCTGGAGCTTTCAAAGTAACACCACCAAATCACTTTTGTGTTTAGAGAGCAGATATGCTACAATTCAGATTTCAGACAAGATGTCAAGTTTCGGTAGCAAGCAGAGCTATTTCTTTCCCCCATCCCCATCCAAAAACTGGCTGCAGCTTTGCTCACATCATACCAATCAATTTAGGCTGCCTGACTTATGAAAATAATCCAGTTAGCAGACTCATAAAGGAATTTTTTTTGGTTGTCCCTAGTATTTCCCTTGTCCCTTCAGTATTCATTACTTTCAAGTACCTGACAACAGCTACTAATACTGATTTGAAAAAATTACTTTTCTTTCTTGGGTAGCTTTTGGGAAGAGATTGAAATTGCCATTATGATACATCAAAGCTTTGATGTGGATACTGAGATTGAATGAAACTCAAGATGTGATCATGATAGACCTTAAAGCTTCTATTATCTGAACCATGATGTTCACTATAAAGTGGCATTGTTCTGNTTTTTTTTTTTTCTCTTGTTTTTGGATGGGGTAGGCATTGGTAGATGATGGGGAGGGTGGTTTGGTTGTTTTGGCAAAACCTCTATGATTCCAGGAAATTTCTGCCTTCATCCTAACACTATTTTTCTTTCCTCACCTTGTCCATTGGACATGTCTGTTAACTCACCATCTTAATATCATATTATCAGTGATCCCCTGGGACATCTGCAAAACATTCTGCAATATTCTAGTTTATATCATTGTAAATATTTATGTGACAATATGATCATTGTAGTGTCATCTCCTAATTAGGGCTTCAGAAGTTTTCTGAGAACATGGGAGGACAGAACAAGAGTTGGACCAGAAGGGAACAATTGTCAGTGGCAACATTTCATTTCCTTCCTCTGACATTTTGATTGCAATTTCTTCCACACAAGCACCAAACCTTGACAAAATTGCTATATTAGTGTTAGCTGAGACTTCTAGAACTGCAAGAAATACAATTCATCTGAGACCTCCCTCCACTGCAGCTGACATGGGCATTATTAAAGCCAAAAAGCCTCTTGATGAGGATAATTAAGACAGTGTTACAGGCCAATCAAGCAGTGACCAGCTGCTGAATTTTCAGTGGAAGGAATAAATATATGTTGCAGGAGAGTTGGGAATAAACCAGCCAAGTGAACAACTGAAAGCTTTCAGAGCAGAACAGGATTACATCATGGTTCAGTATAGAAGGGGCAGTTTCACCAACAACTTGATAAGGACAAGAAAGAACATCACATCTCAGCAAATCTTCAGGAAGCCCTTATCTCTCTGCTCAGATTTAAAAACATTAATTTTCTGCACTCTCAGTAATCAGCTTACAGCTCTCTCTTTGCCATACAGTAGCTCAAATGTCCCAGTGATTAGTCAGCTCTAGGGTAATTGAAGTAGCAGGGACTGCATTTTGCCTGAAATATCTTGATACAGCCAACTCCACTCAAAAAAAAAAAAAAAAAAAAAAAAAAAAAAAAAAAAAAAA